>RJWJ010026946.1:0-22605 GCA_004363605.1 Indri indri
CACTGCTTTAAATTTTGTGGGACAGTGAGCCCTATGGATCTTTCTGGAATATTTTTCCTCATACTATAAGTCATTTTAATTTCCCTATTAGTCAGTTATTTAAAATAAGGGGTGGAAAAGCTTTGAGAAAGAAAGTGTATAAAAATGTTTCAAACATCTTTGAAAGAGAATATTATTATTTGACCACAAGATCTGGAAGGGAGCTTTGGGGCCAACTGGTGAAGCTCCACTCCCTTATTTTATAGATGAGGAGACGGAGTTTCATGATCTGGAATGTGATTCACTCGAAGGACACACCTACCATACCTGCTTAGCTACAGGGCCACGGCCAGGACCCCTGTTTTCAGATTCTCATTTTAATGTGTGCCTTCTTAACAAAGCCTCCTTAGGGAAAAATGACTTGGGAAGTTCTTTCCAGGAGTTTTTCAAATGAAACTTACTTTACCTTCTAGTTTGCCCTTAGAGGGCAATCTTCTCCATGCCCTACCCCCAACACTGAACTGGTACCTGGTTTCCGGGAGAAGTTAGAGACTCCTTTGCAAAGACCTTTTTCTGCAGGCATTCCAGCCCCGCAGCTTGATACTATTCCTCCCTCCCTTCCTTTCCCTCATCCGTACTTTTCTACAAGAGACTGTGGAAAAAAGGTAGAACATGGGAGGTTGGCTGTGTTTTAATTGATTATTGGGATTCACCTTACTGGGAACATTCTATCCTTTTCTTCTCATTATACAAGTTGCCGGATACTCAGCTGCTGGGGACTACCCCCTGATCTGCCTACGCACCCAGGCAGCTCAACAGGTTTGAGCAGGTTGCCAGCTTGCAAGTATCTTTTTTTTTCCTTCACCGTATTAAGTTGGGAATTGTTGGTATCTGAAGCCAAAGTGGTCCATACCAGATGTCACCCTAGAAATTAAATGAGCAGAAGAGTTGTATATGATGTGATTTGGCAAATTAGCTGGGCAGAAATGAATCAGATCCTTCACTTAAGAAGGCAGAGTTTCCAGAACTTCTTGTAAACAGTATACCATGACTTTCTGCCCATGTACCTGATTAATAAAGTGTGACTTCACTGGAGTTTGTTTAAGGAGTCGAGTATCATCCAGAGTTGTTGACTTCTAACTGTATTTATCACAGTGTATGAAGACCAAGGTCCTAACAAGATGGGTTTTGAGTATCTTCAGATGCCTATATGTCGTTCCACACATTCCTTCTGCTTGTTGCACTTGGACATAGGCTGGCTTTTCAGAAAGAGCAGTAGTGTAGGAGTTAGGAGAACTAAGTTCTAGCCCCATCTGTAAGAGTAATTCTCTGCATGGCCTTGTGCAAGTCACCCCACTACCAAAGCCTCAGTTTCCTTATCCCTAGAATAAGGGGGTTGGATTGGATGACCCATAAATCTTCTAAAACTCTAATAATATTATTTTAGCATTCTTATTTAATGGAAGGACTTTAATTCTTCCACTTATATAATAAAAAGCTTAATTCTCATGACTGTATGAGAAGTCATCTTACATCAGTGATTTCAAGGATGTTGTGTTCCATGAATCCTCAGTGATACCTTCTTGACCTTGGAGAGACCCCAAATTCTCAATTCAGATTCTCCTAAGTTATTACTTGGTAGAGAGGAGAGGCAATATTCAGCCAGTTTCTTTTTTTTTTTTTGAGGCAGAGTCTCACTTTGTTGCCCGGGCTAGAGTGAGTGCCGTGGCGTCAGCCTAGCTCACAGCAACCTCAAACTCCTGGGCTCAAGCAATCCTTCTGCCTCTGCCTCCCGAGTAGCTGGGACTACAGGCATGTGCCACCATGCCCGGCTAATTTTTTCTGTATATATATATATATATATATATATATATATATATATATGTATTTTAGTTGTCCAGATCATTTCTTTCTATTTTTTAGTAGAGACAGGGTCTCGCTCTTGCTCAGGCTGGTCTCGAACTCCTGACCTTGAGCAATCCTCCTGCCTCGGCCTCCCAGAGTGCTAGGATTACAGGCGTGAGCCACCGCGCCCGGCCCAGCCTGTTTCTTGATAGCATGGAGAGAAACAATGTAGAGAAGAAGAACCCTGTGAGTTGACATAAACCCCAAGAGCTAGTCACACAGCTGGGTCACTGAATTTTCAGTTTCTTCCCCAGTGGCTTAGATCTTGGAACCCAAGTTGGAGTAATTGGACCAAGGCTCTTCCCAGCCACTACAGGGCACTCTTCTGGGGCAGAAACAGGAAAATTGAGTCTGTTTCTCCTCATATACACATATACACATGCACATATATGTCAGCATAGACATACCTCCTACTATGTATATATACACATACACACATACTAGTATGTATATATACACATACACATATACATATAAGACCCTGAAATAGCTTAGAGGGATATAAAAAAGCACAATGCACAATCCATGTTCCTAAGGAACTTACAATTTAAGTGAGAAGATAATACGCTTATATAAAAAAGCATATTAGACAGCAAATCAGCAGATCAGTTGAGTACATGCCAAGCATTGAATGTGCAGTGTGGTTGTATGGATAATAAGTCCTACAGGAGCAAGAGGAAAAGATGTATCATTTATAGAACTGGATCAGGAAAGACTTCTTGGAAGAGGAAAACTTGAACTCCATGTGTAATCGACACTCAGTAAGTCCATGTTCAGAATAATAACAGTAGCTAAATCTTAAATAGCACTTACACTATCCCAGGACTGTTGTAAGTGTTTTCCATAGATAAGCTCATTTAGTCACCATAAAAATGCGCTAGGATAAGTACCGCACAATTATAGTGCTATAGTTCCTATCCTACTTTATGGATGAGGAAACTGAGGTTCAGAGAGATGAATTTTCCCAAGGTCTCAAGTGATGGTGTTGAGATTTGAACCCAGGTGGTCTGCTCCCAGAGTATGTCCCTTGTCCACAATGTGACACTTTCTCAGGGAAGGGGCAGGTATGGTCTGGATGTATGAGATAGAGAGGGGCTTCTAACCGGGAGAGGCGGGAATGCTCACGATAGGGAAGCACTTTTAAAAAAAAAATACAAAATTACAAATACAAAATTAAGGGGAAAGTTAATATTTTCTTAGAATGAGAAAAGAAATCACAACAAATTTTGAATTTAGAAATAATGATGACTATTACATTTAGTTATTATTTAGCATTATTCAGTAATAAGATCAGTAAAATAATATTTTTGTTAATAATTTCTACATTTTTGACTACACACTTGTATGCCAATAATTTTGTAATTTTTTTCATAGACTAGAAAGATTATTCAGTCTTCCTTCCAGTTCTGCTGAACAGCTTTGTTTCTTACTATTGCTAGTTTAGAAAATTATCTTTCAGTTTCCCAATTCCTTATTAGTAATGCCATGTAAATATGTAGGACTGCTGTCAAATTTGGGAAAACTTCTATCAGATTTCTTTCATGTGTGAGCTGCAAGGTATCAGGGCACTAAGAATTTTCTTGTTCTGTGACTAATTATAAATTCTCTTAGAATTAATGCTACCTATGTGTTGATATCCTCATTGTAATGCAGAAATGACTGGAAACTACCTAAATATATCCTATTGAATCCAAACTAAATGTACCCCCAACTTAACCTTGTCCAGGTTCCATAAATAGGTACAGCCTCTCTAGTGATACCCAAAATGAGGGAGAGTATGAAGGAGGCAGAATTGGAATGGCAAAAAAAAAATGGTGGTCTTACCCGATGGTGGATGGTTAAAAGATTTCATTTTTGGAAATTTAAGAAAACATATGATCACGTGAACACATTGCTAGATCCTCTCTCCCAGGGCTTTGAAGGGGCCCATACAAGCAAGGGACTCTGAAGCTTAACCTTCGTTAACTTCCTGTTAGGTCTACCTCTGCTCATAACACATTTCCTGGAAAGAACGTAGGTCATCCTTGCTGGAGAGAGAAGGGGGTTCCTACAGAACAGCAGTGGAGAGAAAGCTGTCCAGGCTGATGGGAAAACAGGGCCATGGGCCCTACTTCACGGACTCAGTGTTTGGTGGCCCTGCTGGGATCACAGCTGATTTAGATGTGGTTGTTCATCTGTGACTAAAGTGAGCTATTGGGCTGGCATACTGACAAATGATTTTGACATGAATTTTGGTTTTCCCTTTCTAGGCTGCCAACAAAAGCAAGGAGAAGGTGTCTGCCAGGCCACACGGTACGTTGGCAGCAGTTACTAATCACATGGAAGTTTTGCTGTTTATCTGTTGTAACAGAGGGCCACTCTCAGCCCTGTGTCTCATGGTGTGGCAGATGGAACTCCTTGATGGCTTGCATTTAGACTCTGATTTTTTTCCCTCATATTAAATTGTACCTTTGACCCAAGCCCTGTTCCTCTCTCTTCCCAGCCCCCTCTGCTCCATCCTGGTCTGAGAGTTCTTTGCCATAGATCCTTTGGATTGAGCCGACTCAATCTGGGGCAGTGGCTAGCACGGGTCTGGAGAATTCGTTGATGATGTAACTCCTTTATAGAGTTCCGAAGTTGGGAGGCTTCTAGGAGAATATCAGGGGCAGTGGATTCCAAACCAGGGCTGATCAGGGGTGCTCCAGGGGTCTGAGGAAGTATTCAAGGGTCCTTGTGGGGGTGTGAGAGTGACGCTCTTCCTTCTTACTTCAACGGGGACAGTTCCACTTTTATCTATTTTATACACTGGAGTTCAGGGTAAGATTTTGTTGGAAACAATAGGATTTTGTTGCTGAAATGTATGAGGACCACTGATCCATTTCGATTTTCCTCCACTTTACAAAGAAAAGACATCTGATGTCCACAGGATTTATGTGACTTCACTGCAGCGACACCTTGGTGGTTGGCCTAGTGCAGCCTGGAGCTCAGACCTTTCCGTCTGATATAGATGTCTTTTATTTTCCCAGGTGTATGCGATGGTGTCTGTATGGACAATTCCTACTGTACTCAACCTTGCCCTCCAGACACTCAGGGAACTATGGGGTTTTCATGCAGGAAAAAGAAATGGTACAAGATCACGGATACCTGCCGGACCCTTAACGCCTTCAACATCTTTGAGGTAACATCCTTTCTCTGGCTACATGGATTCTAACGTGGGCTCTATGAGCTAAGTGGAGCCTCCAACTAGCAGTGCGTATTGCCCTCAGTAAGAGAGAGGAGGAGCACGAGGCAGGCTGGCACGTCGGAGCGTTTGTATGTGAATGCGTAAGCACCTACGCAGTCCCCCCTCTATGCATAACTGGCATTCTGACCTTTGGGCATGTAAAAGTTTGTGCTTAGTCCCCCACATGCTGCCACTGCTTGAAGGTACCTGATCATTTAGGTTAGAACTAGAAGAGGTGCCTAGAATTGTCATGGTCAACTTCTCTATCTTAAATACTCCAAAGCCTTAATACTCAAGTGTCCTTTACTGACCAGCACATTCCTGAAAACCTGACGGACATGTGGGATTTGGACCCACCCCACACCTGCTGCATCAGAATCTGTATTTTATCAAATCCCCAGATGATTTCTGTCCTCTTTAAAGTGTGAAAAGCAAGGTGACCTAAAAGGAAGGACTTTATCATCAAACTAACATATTTTCACAAGCATTTACTTCAGTAATTTTACATTTTAAAAATCAAATTCTAATAAATAAAATCAGCTCAAATGCTATTTCGTTCCTTTTTGTTGCTTTTTCTGCTTTTCTAGTAGGGGACTTTACCTTTCTGAAGTGCAGCTCTGAATTCCTTCAGAGGAGTCTATGCTTTGGCATTTCTTTTGTCTTAGGAACACCTCCATTCTCTGTGGGGAGTACCAGTCGGTGGTATACCAGAAGTCCCTGACTAGACAGGCTGTCTACCCCTAACATTTGGGAGGCCTGAGCAAAGATACACATGGAGACCCACCTACCATATGTTTTAAGATTTAAATGCTTAAATCAAACTTATAAACTGCCAAGTAAAAATATATTCTGTCTGCTTCTTATCTCAGATTCCATCCTGTACCTCAAGGGCAATGACAGCCAAGGCCACACATCTATAACCCTGAGCACAGGTGCCCCTTGGCCACCTCTCAGGCCTAGGGGTGAACACACTGGTGGCACAGTCCCTCCTTGGCCGGACAGACTTAGGGAAGAAGCCCATGCAGGCCCTGCAGGTGGGCCTGGAGGTGTTAAGCCAGGAATTCAGGTGTTCAGAAGCAGGGACATAGGCCCTAAGGAGGCATATCCTCTGGGCCCATGGACTCCTTGCCTTGCGAAAGGGCAGGCTGGATGAGGCCCAGAAAGGGGTCCTCTAAAGCGAGGGTCAGCAAACTTTTTCTACAAAGGGCCAGATACTAAATATTTTAGGCTTTGTGATCACATAGTCTCTGCTGTGACTATTCAGCTCTGCTGTTGTAGCGTCAAAGCAGCCATAGACAATACTTAAATGAATGAGCTGGCTGAGTTCCAGTGGAATTTTATTTATAAAAAACAGGCAGCCAGTTACATCCTATGTGCAAATAGTCTGTACATTCAGTGAATATCCATCATTTAATCTAGCTTAGCAAAACTCAAAGGGTATAGTTACCAAAAAGATTTGAGAAACCCCCTCAGATAAATATCTTATAAAACATAATCATTATTGAAGATTCATTTACAAACTTTTACCTCATTCATATCCATTCACTCTTAAGAATTATATTTGGAAAACTATATGAGACACTAGGCAAATCTAGCTACATGCCAAGCTAAACTTTCTATCAACTGGTTTTATATTACTGCATACCAGGCAAGTATCATAAAAGCAAGAACTCTAAAGTTAAATACTTGTATATTTTGCTGATAACTCAGAAGACACAGCCATTCCCATCAAACCAACAACATTAGATTTATCCCATCCACCAAAAGATTTTTAAGTCATGTGAACTCGAAAAGCATTTGGGCTTCTGTATGAGTACTCATTTATTTATTTATAAGCCAATTTTTTACCATGAAGACAATGTACAGACAGACAAGTATACACCTGCATATACATAAAAACACAAACAGACACAAATGAAAATCCTATAGTTTTAATTTTAAAACTTTAGCCATGAGTCAGGTAAAAATACAGTGAAAGGGCAATTAGATACAAACTGTGTCTGTGTAAATAGGATGGGCTAAAATTTATCTGTCCCACATGGCTAAAGCCCTTCCCAAATTTTAGAAAAAACGGGGTAGCAGATTTACATATCAAACAGAGAGAATTTAAGCTTTTTCAAGAAGGAGTTCTGGTGTGTTAGAGGAAGATTGAAAATGGATATCCAGGTGACATAAAATCATAGAAATTTATCACAAGATTTTACAAAGAAACATACGGATGAGCCTAGAGAAAATTTAGAAACCTTTTCGAAATAATCAGCTGAAAGAGTAAAAAAGAGGGAATAAAGGATAAAGCAGAGGCGGCAAAAAACGTGTAGAACAGAGGTCCCCAACCTTTTTGGCACTGGTTTCATGGGAGACAATTTTTCCATGGACGGGGTTTGGGGCAGGCAGCAGAGTTCTGCGGCCTGGACTCTAACAGGCTGTGGCCCCGTATGGCCCAGGGGTTGGGGATGTCAGGTGTAGAAGACAGGCAGCGGGCTAGTGAAAGAAGGGTCTCTCGAAGAAAAAAAAAAAAAGCAACAAACAAACAACAACAACAACAACAACAACGAAAGCAGGCAGCCAGCCTGGGGCCACAGTTTGCCACTGCTGCCTAAAGTGTGGCAACTGGAGCCCGAATCTGTGGGAGATACTGTCTATCACCCTGTCCAGTCATTCTTCTGCCTTGGTGTTCCAGTTAATTCATCCAAATCTGTTTCAGAATTTCTGTTTTTAAGATAGGCTCATGTCTCATGCTTTGCCCATCAGGAATAGTAAAAATAAGCTTAAATGGCACTAGGAATTTACATATACACAGGATATACGTGCAGTACATACAGACAAATTGTGTCTGAAGTTGTATGCTAAAGAGAGTAGTTGCTATTTTGGGGGAGTGGCTTAAGGAGTAGGCAGTTGGGAAATTGGGAATTTTATTTGGTGGGTCATGCACGTATCTTTGGTATTGGTCAAGTTATTTCACAGCAGATGTGACTTTGAAAGTGTAAAATAGAAAAATATGCAATATACAATTGTGTAATAAGGCTGTCCTAAATTTTAGTAAAAGTACTTTTACATTTAACACAAAAATGAAATAATAAGAATTTTTCTTTCTTTCTTTTTTTTTTTTTTTTTGCCATATCTTAGGAGGATTCATATACGGTTGAATCATTTGGAGGAGGTATAAGAATACATGAACATACTGGAAAACCTGAGACCATAACGGATATGTTGTTGGAAAAGTGTCCAAGAGATTTGTCTTGTGTAATTAGAAACATTCAGCAGTCTCCCCGGATACCAGGAAACATCGCTGTCATTGTGCAGCTCCTACACAACATATCGATGGCACTATTGACAGATGTAGATGAGGCAAAGATGCAGGTGAATGGCCTTGAATATTTGGTGGAGTGTTATCCTGGTGGGAAAGGAATGCAGGCTAGCTGGAGTATTCTGCGAGCTTCTTGGGGGCTGGGGGCCACCCCTTTCACCTCGGTATTTCCAATGTTTAAGCAAAACAAGTGTTCAACACATCTTCATTGAAGAAAGAATGAATAAATGAATGGAGAAAGTGAACATGTTTAACCAACAAACATTCATACAAAGTACTTACTTAGTGCTGTGCTGGGCACTGGAGTATGGTTTTCCAATGTATATTTTGGCTACTAAAAACTCGTAAGAAACATTTTACATCCTGCAGAGAGAAAGTCTTTTCTTACTTGTATTTGTGAGTTGAAACAGTTTACAAATGGAAAATAATTGAATGCAAAGAAAATGGCCATGCATATCTCCTGCAGAAATGGAAATGGAACTGGATCCATTTCTTTTGTTTTTGATCTTAAAAACAAAGAATAGTGAAAAGCAGATTCAACCCCTGGGGTGAATTTCCAAGTTAGTATGTTCCTGTACAAGGTCCTGCAACACAGTTGGGATTTGATATTAATAGACGTTAATTTCATGATGGGTACTCTGACCAGGATAAGCAAATTGCTAGTTTGGCCAGGTGTGAAGTGGAATGGATGATGGATGTGGAAGGCTGCCCACTTCCGTGTCTCCCAGAAAAGCATTGCCATAAACGGGAGGAGGCAAGGCAAGGCCCTGTAGCTCCACCCTCTGACTCAAACTTCAGTGTGCATGCAGGTCGCTAGGGATCTTATTAGGATGCTGATTCTGGTTCATCTAGTCTGGGGTGGGGCCTGAGACGTTCCTAGGGGATGCCTAGGCCGCTAGTTGGAGGACTATACTTTATAAAAGTGAGTTTTGACAGTACTGGCAGTTTCAGAGAGTGGTTTCAGTATTAATGCTGGTTCTTTATTGGCAGAGTTACAGCACCATGGCCAACCACATTCTTAACAGCAAAAGCATCTCAAACTGGACCTTCATTCCTGACAGAAACAGCAGCTGTGTCCTGCTACACTCAGTCAATTCCTTTGCAAGAAAGCTATTCATAAGCAAACATCCCATTGACATATCAGATGTCTTCATTCATACCATGGGCACCACCGTATCTGGAGACAACACAGGAACAAATTTCACTTTTTCAATGAGAGTTAACGATACTGGCAATGAAGTCACCGGGAGGGTGCTGATCGGTGGAGATGAACTTCGGAAGGTGCCTTCCCCTTCTCAGGTCATCAGTATTGCATTTCCAACCCTTGGGGCCATTTTGGAAGCCAGTCTTTTGGAAAATGTTACTGTGAATGGGCTTGTCCTGTCTGTCATTTTGCCCAAGGAACTTAAAAAAATCTCATTGATTTTTGAAAAGATCAGCAAGTCGGAGGAGAGGAGAACTCAGTGTGCTGGTTGGCACTCCATGGAGAGCAGATGGGACCAGCAGGCCTGTGAAATGATTCAAGAAAACCCCCAGCAAGCCGTTTGCAAATGTAGGCCAAGCAAGTTTTTCACCTCTTTCTCCATTCTTATGTCACCCCACATCTTGGAGAGCCCAATCCTGACCTACATCACATACGTAGGCCTGGGCATTTCTATTTGCAGTTTGATACTTTGCTTGTCCATTGAGGCTTTAGTTTGGGGCCAAGTGACAAAGACGGAGATCTCATACTTACGCCATGTGTGCATTGCAAATGTTGCGGCCACCTTGCTGATGGCTGACGGGTGGTTCATTGTGGCTTCCTTTCTTAGTGGTCCAGTGACACACCACAAAGGATGTGTGGCAGCGACATTTTTTGTTCATTACTTTTACCTTGCTGTGTTTTTCTGGATGCTTGCCAAGGCACTCCTTATCCTCTACGGAATCCTGGTTGTTTTCCATACATTGCCTAAGTCAGTCCTGGTGGCAGCTCTCTTTTCAGTGGGCTACGGATGCCCTTTGGTCATTGCTGTTGTTACTGTTGCTGCCACTGAGCCTGGCAAGGGCTACCTACAGCCTGAGGCCTGCTGGCTCAACTGGGACATGACCAAGGCCCTCCTGGCCTTTGTGGTCCCAGCTCTGGCCATCGTGGTAGTAAACCTGATCACGGTCACACTGGTGATCGTCAAGACCCAGCGAGCTGCCATCGGCAGTTCCATGTTCCAGGAAGTGAGAGCCATTGTGAGAATCAGTAAGAACATCGCCATCCTCACGCCACTGCTGGGGCTGACCTGGGGATTTGGGATAGCCACGGTCATCGATGGTAGCTCCCTGGCCTTCCACATTACCTTCTCCCTGCTCAATGCATTTCAGGTGAGTCCAGATGCTTCTCACTTCTCCAGAGCAAGAGAACCTATGGACAGGTTTTATTATCAGGAACTTGTGGCATTAGATTTCTATATAAAAAACAATAGATTTGGAACAGCATATTGTGTAAGGAAATAAGCTTTTGTTCTAGGCAGATCTGGATTCGAATCCTGACTCTCTCATTTGCTGAACGTGTCACATGATCTTGGGATATTTACTTAACTTTTTCAAGCCATATTTTCCTCATATACAAAATGGTATGAATTACTCACTTAACGTAGAGGTATTCAGAAAAGGAAAGAAAATGGTGAATGGGAAAGTGTCAAGTACTAAAATGGTCTAAAGATCATAAACAACCTAATAATAGGCTGAGTTGATATGGCTTAGAAATTAAGCAATAACGTCATCCCCAGAATTTGGGTATTTATTTAACTGGAGGTATTAAAATTTGCATGTTTATTATATTTCCTTCCACTTAGAATTTTTAGTTATCATTTGAAACCCCCTTATTTTAACAAGGCAAGCTAAAAAGAGTGGTAGTAAAGATAAATAGTTTCTCCTCTCTTATCTCACTTCTGCGAATTAAGCAATGTTCACAATTTCATGTGTATCCTTGCCAAATTTCCTATATTGTCACATAACACAGGGGTTAAAAAGACAATATGTGTTATTATTAAACTTGCGTTTACACTTAACAATATACACTAGAATTATTTTACCAGGTTACTATGTATAAACATGTCTCTAATGGCTACATAGTATTCCATATTCAATAATTTTCTTCTTGGTTGAAATTTTTTTCCATTGGTTACAGGCTACCAATGAGCCAAATTTTATTAATGAATTCTAAATATGTAGGTAGAAACTAATTGAAAAGAAAGCTTTTATTTTTTTCTGAAGATCTCTAAAAATATCGTTTTTTCCTGAATGTATGCAGTAGCCAGTAAGACTATTTCCAAATAAATGTTTTATGTAATTGATAATAGAGATTTTAAGTCAAGTATCTTCTCATTTTTATCTTTCAAAATTTATGTATAAATGATTTCATTTCCTAATAAACACTCTGATGTCCTGGAGAAAAATGTCATTAATAATAGGGGTATCTCACATTTTGTATCTCCTTTTTTTTTTTTTTTGAATTTTTACAGAAATGTTAATTGTACCCTACATTTGTATAGCTCTTAGTAACTATCAATTGCCTGACATATGTTTACAAAGCTAGTTGTTGATAGGACTGGGGGAAAACCCCAGTTTTCCTAAATTTCAGTTCAGCATATCCCATGCCTGTTATTCACCAGCCCTTAGTGAGCTTGTGACTTGCTCCATAGCATTTTCCTTCTCTCATCCCCCTTGAGGCCCTCTTACCTGTGGTTTTTGTTTTGGACCAGGCTAGGAGCACTTATATTTTCCTATCATGAACACCTTGACCCGTCATCGTAGGACCAATTTGTAATTTCAATTCAGTTTCTGCCTTGACTTAGATGGGCCGGGGGGCTCATCTAAGTGCTGGTACCCATGGGGCACCAGGAACTGAGAGCAGGGAGTTGGGGAAGGCCACACACTAGGGGTAGGGGGTGGATTATTAGGCAGTGCTGTGCGGCAGTGGTCCTGTACTGGCTCATGGCAGCTGACTGTTATACTTTCAGGAATTTTGCGAGCTTGTTATCAACACGGTCATCAATAAAAATTAAATTATCAATATATAGACTTGCAATTAAATAAATTAGATTAAAAACAAAGGTGAGACAATCTTCAAAACTCATCACTTCCTGATTATTTGTCCACCTTTTCCTGTGCTCTTGAGGTTATTTGCATCTATTGTGTCTGTGTGGTAGAAATTCTGTACAGTGATGTGTGACTGCCCATCTTTTCTTAACTCCGTGCTCAGTGATGTCCCGTTGCCAGATCTAAATAAGCCGCAGTGGGAGAGCTTAATCCTAGGGACTGGCAAATGTTACAAATTCAGAGAGTTAGTTATTGCCATTTACTAGCATATGGCTGCATTGGGGAATCCTGGGGAGAGGAGGAGGAGCCGTGGACCTGCTGAGGTGGGAGCCCCAGCGGTGGGGCGGGAAGAAGCTGGAGGAGCGGGGTCTCAGGGTGGGAAGAGATGAGGGGCTTCTGAGGCTGATGTAGCAGACAGAGAAGAGAGATTCTGAGATGTATCGGGATGTGCCGAGGATGTAGGAGGAAGACTCCTTTAAAAAGTTCCTGGTCTTATCCCTGTGGTCGTGTCTCCATTGGTTTTAAAACTCAACCATCTCTTTTACTATATGCAAGTTTTATTATGTGGTCAGTTGCTGGTTTGCCACCCACCTTGTCAATCCATAACTTCTGGTTGGTATCCTCTCTTTTATTTACTGAGAGTAATTGTGGGCTGGATGAGGTTTTTGAGAACCCCTTATAGCCATTTTGGTGGGAGAAAAATAAAGCACATATACTAAAACCTGGGAGAATACGTTGAGATTTACCTGCTCAAATTATGCTTTACCTACTAAAAGAAATGCAAAGAAGCTGCTACGGGTGAATTCTTTTTAGGTATATTTAAGTGTTAAACTTTATGACTCATCTTTTATACAAATCTTCTAAATGATATTTTGCATAACTTTCCTGAAGGTAGCATGGACCAATAAAAAGTGGTTCTAGCGGAGTGTTTCCCTGGCTATACAGGTGCAAGTTGCATAATAAAGAAATTAAACACACACACATACACTCAAATACAGACACCACATTTATTGTTTATTTTGTGCCAAGCATTATGCTAAACGTTGCAGTTACAAATATAGATAGTCCAGCCCTAAGGCATTTAACGCCTTACGTGGGGAGAAATTTCTCTTAGTCCTTTAGCCAAAGAATATTAGCCATTAGCATATTTGTGGAAGAAACATGCTAAAATTGTGGATCCCAGATCTCTGAAAAATTTAATTCTCGGGCCAAGTTCATGGAGATTCTGATTTAAAATTTATTTGTAGGACTAAAACCAGGTTGGGATGTATTTGTCCCAAGCATCTTTATAACAATGACGTTTTGTAACCTATTGGACCATGCCAACAATGACATTTTCTTAGCAGACACGATGACAGAATCCAGTGATTACCTTGCAGGCTGAGTGTCACACAGAAGAACAATCCGATAAAAGCTACACAGGGATCAAGATTATGAGTGTTTGTTGGACTA
The DNA here is from genome assembly GCA_004363605.1 of Indri indri. NCBI lineage: Eukaryota > Metazoa > Chordata > Mammalia > Primates > Indriidae > Indri > Indri indri. The sequence goes on from RJWJ010026946.1 coordinate 13,917, forward strand.
GCTGAATGGAAAGGTGTATTTTAGTGTGTTGGGGGACAGAATTAATTGCTGCATGCTGGTACCTCTAAAGTCCTCTACCTCTCATCTGAGCTTTTACCAAATAGCGCTAGCAGTAGGTTTAGTGTTGTTCTTGCTGATGAACACCAGGTGGTAACATCTTTTTGTTGCCAGTTGTGTTAAACCCATGTGCCTTAACAGGCTTCCGGCTGGGTGAGAGTTCATATTCACTTACAAAATCACAGCAGCTTAACGAGGGGAATGTCTAAGTTAAAAGTCATTATCTCACCCCCCTTTTCAGGAGAGCCATGACCCAAGTAATTGCACATTCAAGAGACATTTTGTCTGATGAACGTTGCTGGCTATCACTTTTTGAAAGTTGAATCTCTGAGCTTCCTTTTTTTTCTTATCTGAAAGATGGGACTACTACCTGCCCTTCCTTCCTCCAGGGTGGTTTTGTGCCAATGTACGTGGAGAAAAAATAGTAAAACACCCAAATGGACTAAAACTCTAGAGGAACAGCCTGCTTTTGACTTTATGGGATCTTTCTTTGTATGGATTATAAAAGATATAAAAGCTAATTAATTTCCTCTATATCATCATATTGGAGTGCCTGTTATGTGTTTGGAAACTCAATCTATTTGATGTTTTACTAATTTTTCTGAGGATGTGTATATTTGATTTTTCTTTGCAAATTTTATTATACTCTTTTTTTGTGGCTGGGAGAAGGAGTTTGAGGGTGTTATAGGAAGCTCGGCATAGCTGATTCTGCTCTTTTCTGTGATGTCTCTTTCCTTCCTTATTGTTTGGGACGGCAAGGCTGCTGTCCATTGCCTAATATCTCTGACTTTTGGATTATTATATTCTGATGAAAGGTACAGTTCTTGCTCAATACAAAACACTTTTCTTTTGCTCAACTTTAAAAGAAATTTCTAAATTATTTCTGTATGAAGCAGAGACTTCAGTCTATTTGCTTTACTAAGGTATCCCAAATATCTGGAACACTGGCTGGTACCTGGAAGACAATTGATATTTGTTGAATGAATGGGTATAGGTGTTTTTTCCTAAAAATGGGAAATTAAAATATTTAATAAAGTTATTTTATTTTTACCAAAATAGGAACTGATAATAAATGCTGTTATTTATTACCATAATTATTTTGTAAATAGCCTTTCCTTCTCCTTCTGTTTTTCACAGGGCTTCTTCATCTTGGTGTTTGGAACAATCCTGGATCCAAAGGTACTACACGTAAATTTTCCTTCTTGTTTTTTTTTCCTGCGCTATCAGTACTTGGCCCTGAAAGGCTCACTTGTAAGACTACTTACTGAGAATCTTTCAACTCAATCGTTTGTGCAGACACACGAATAGAGCATCATAACTGCTCTTCACAATGCAAATGGTATCTACCGCCTTTTAAGCTTTTGTGGGCCTAAGAGTTTTATGTATGTTAGCTCTAATCCTTAAGACAATCTTGAGTATAACTATTTTCAAGTTTGCAGATGAGGAAACTGAGACAAAGTGAGTAAGTAGCTTGCTCAAGATCTCTATGGAAACCCACTCTGAGTAGTGGAAGCAGAAAAGGAATTTATTAAATCTCACAATATTGTCTTTGGGAGGGGTTCTCTTTGGCTTGGGGTCTTCGCTCTAGGCCTGGTAGAAGTTCTGTCCTCACAGTCACTCCAGTCTTCACTCCAGGAACAGTTTCCAATGCACAGCATGGAATTGTTCCACGAGCGATACCGTTGCCCCTGCCGTCTCTGCGAGGCACAGGTAGCACAGCTCACCAGGCCAATGTCAGGCAGCGAACACCTAAGCTAGAGGGGCCGCCACTGCAGTCTGGGGGTTCACCTCCACCTTGCCTGTCCAGCCCACTGGCACCTGTCTTTTTGCATTGTCATGTCTGACTGGCTGGGCTCTGGTCACATGGCTGCCTTTATCTGCAGGGTTGGTTGGAAGAGTGAGTTCCTGACTTCTACTTTAGAGAGCAGTGGACTCAGGGAAGGAAATCCTCCAAAAACAGATGAGTATTGATAGGTGGTGGATGGTGAAAACAAGTAAAAACCAAACAAATGAGCGAAACAACAAACATTTACTCAGGCTTCTAAGATCACCCTTTTGCCATTGTACCTACCACACTGCCTTCTGGAATTAGCGAGGCAAAGAGTCCTCTCAAGTGTAGATGCTAACATCTTCTGTGAATTAAAATAAATAAATAAATAAATAAATAAATAAATAAATAAATTTTAAAAAGTGAAAAGGAACAATACCATGTTGGATATACAAAAAAAAAAAAAAGCATCCTGATTGCAGAGTTTTTGTTTCTTTGTTTGTTTTTAAACTATGCTATTTTACTAAGTTACCATCAAAGGTTTACAAAAGAGGAATTTCACAGTGGTCCTTTCATTATCGTATGAGGATACTAAAACAACCTAGTAAAAATTATTCAGAGATGAAAGAATATTAGTCTTGATATTTCTATGCACAACTGTGTGGCATTGGGGAGTTCCTTGATGCTTAGGAATCCCAGATTCCTCAAATGGAATGCAGGGATCATGATGCTTCCTCTGCCGTCTCCACGAGATTACGTAACGAACAAACACAATTTTGTAAGTGAAAACACACAGAAAGCAGTTAAGGTATTGCACAGTTAAATACTGAAGGATTATGTCTTTTTATTATTTGTAATGCTACAACTAGTATTTGTAGCCAAAGTGTCGGCAGTGGAGTTAGTACTTAGTATACCCGTTAGGCGCTGTGAGATGTGCAAAGAACTCTAAGCCATGGAAGCTTCCATCAAGATGGAAACCTCTTACATTTAAAATTATAATGTAAAAGGTGAATACTCAAAAGTGTCACAGGACCATATGTGATTAATTGACAAAAAGTTGTGTATACTAGTAGTCTTCAAATTTTAAGATCGGGAACCGTGAGCATATATCCTTAGATGCGTTCATTATTAATTTAGAAAGGATGTATGATGTACATTATGAAACATAGGAATAAAAACAGATGAGAACAAAGAAATGTAAGTGGAAGCTACAGTACATCTGCACAAATCCCGATTTGTGCAGTTGACCCTTGCGTGCAGCCCCAACACGGGGGAGTGCTCTTCCCTCTTTGGAGTCTCCGTGTGACAAAGAACACTGCATTTTCAGAGAAGGACAACGTCACCCTGAGCTGGAGGTTCTTGGCATACATTGATTGTGAAGACAGAACCTCCAAAAGGCCTTAGAAGGTGAAAAACATTTTTCTTTTTGTTTGTTTAGCAGAAGGGAAAAGGGAGAGGCAATAAGAAGAGTGCCTGTTTTCAGCAGGAGAGACTTAGGGAAAAAGACGGGATGATCCGGAGTCAGTGGACAAGAATTTGAGTCCTGGTTCTTTCTCTTGGTAGCTGACAAATTTTGGATGTCACATTCTCGGAGCCTTAATTTCCTCAGTTGTAAAATGGGGATAATAATATCTACTTTACAGGGTTGTTTTCTGGGTAAAATGAGATGACAGGTATGACACATAACTATAAAGTTATAAAACAAAATATCATTTTTAGTTATTATTATTTCCTTGGTTTCATGGACTGTTACTATGTTGTGTAGTATTATTTTTCCTCTAGAAAAGGAAGGCTTGAATGATTGACAAACTATGGCAAGCGATTAACTATTTAGGTGCTCCAAGAAAATAATGTCAAAGCTTTGTCAAGAAATCCTCGAACTTGTGGCAACGGTACTTCTTAGCCATCAGGTCCATGTTTAAGGCCCTGAAAATGAGTCTCCTATGCCAGCTCCACCTCTCTTGTCTCTCCCTGTCTCCCCACCTTTCCCTGGACTGCTCCACTGGGTTACCGATCCCTCTGGATCCCACCAAAGGACCAGGCTGATAACACAGTCCCTTGCCACAATATTTGCTGGGCCCAAGCACATGTGTTAACTCCTTATAATCTTTTAATTCTGAACTCCTTTTGTTAAATATTCAGATAAGAGAAGCCTTAAAGGAGCGAGTAACCTCTGCTAAATGGATCTCCAGAATATCAGAGGTAAAGCTTTCATATTCATTTTTGCATTTAAAAGTTTGACAAGATAACAATTTAGGAGCTTCTGGCATATGGAGTGTTGCTGACATTGTCACCTTAACACTTTGTGGGGTGGATCTTCCAGAAGTGTCTAGCGCCCCTTGAGCTGTTCAGATTCTTTCTGGAGTATGGGGACCATATTCAAAGAGATGAAAGTTGATTTAAATGAGTTTAGAGGAGAGGGACAAGGTGGCAGGTATTGGAGGGTGAACCTGAAACCACGTAGTAGGAGAGCAGAGATTCATCAATCAGAGAAATGAGAGAAGATGAGAAGTCTCAGGTTCCCGAGAGAGCCCACTTGTTCTTTATGAATCCAATCAGCTGGACCACATCCAAAGTATGAAAATTCCAGGGAAACAAATTCTAATCCTATACAAGGAACTTCCTAAGAGCCTGATTTTCAAGAAGGGCCAGCTGCTATGGTTATAGGGGTTGTTTTACTAGGCCAGAGGCCTGTTCAGGGGTGTTGTAGAAAAGTTCAGTCATTGGCCAGTAGGCTGGACTATGACATGCCCTTTAACTCATCTTCGATTCCTATAATTTATTTGTTTTTTTGAGACGGTAGTCTAGCTTTTGCTCAGGCTGGTCTTGAACTGCTGACCTCAAGCAATCCTCCCTCCTCAACCTCTCATTGTGCTAGGATTACATGCCCAGCCTATATTCCTATAATTTAGAAACCATTTATTGTTATGCAAAGAATGAGACCCATCAGCTGTTCTGAGTGAGGGAAAAACTGCCACTCTTTTTTTTTTTTTTTTTAAATTTCACATGGCAGCAAAAGGGGATTCAGGGTTGGCCCAAGAACACAGCCAGCAGTAAGAGCAGAGGCAGTCTAGAGCTTCCTATGCCCAACATCGCCTGTCATGGACGGCTGTTGCAGGTGGTCTGCGTGGGCAGGGGCCTTGGGGCTGTGCACCCCGTGGCCCTGAGTGGCAGCATTGCCCTCTCCCCATATTCCTTGCCTTTCCATTCCTTTTTTCTTTGATTTCTTTAGCTGTCTTCATATTTTCTTTCCTTTTTCTTCCCTTTCTTTTCCTACTCCCTTTTGCCTTACTTTTACCTAAACTTCGACTTTGTTTTTAGTTCTTAGTCTCTATAAGGCTGCACACTTCTTTATCTGCCTTCCAGCTTGAAAAAAAAAAGAGCCAAATTTTACTGAGAGTAGACGTTAACAATTACCTAAGGCAGTGGTTCTCCACCTTGGCTGCGCAACAGAATCACCTGGGAAGTTTCAAAAAATGGGGTTGCCAGGGTGATACCCTGGAGATTCTATAAATTTGATTGGTCTTCAGTGCGGCTCAGGTTTGGGGAGTTTTAAAAGCTCCCCCGGGTGATTCTATGTACAGTCAAGGTTGAGAACCACTCATCTAAAGCCTTCCTGCAGTCTGCTAGCATTGTGAATATGTGCCTCCAAGCAGCCATCCCATGTCACTGTTCCTGTTCCGCCTCTCTCTGGCCTGCCGTGGCGCTCTTAGGAGAGAGGCCTGGCTCTCTCAATCCTTTCCAAGTCAGCATTGCTCCTGTCCTTTTGCGTGTTCTGTAGGGATCCATTCAGGCCACCAGAGAGAAATTCTGCTCTTTGGTGCTATAAAGAAACAGTCATTCTATCCACTTCTCTTTGTAGTTTTACGTGCGTGATAAGTCAAAATGATACCAAGCACTTTATTATCAGTTGTCGATTGTCTGAGTCAGTGATTTTTAATGCCGGCTGCACCTTAGAAACAGCTAGGGAGCTTTTACAAAATATCATCATCTAGGCTCCACTCAAGAAAAATTAAATCAGAAACTCTTGGGGGTAGGGCTTAAGCTTTTTGTTTTTCAAGCTCCGCAGGGTTTCTAATGTGCTGCCAGTGTTAAGAACCGCTGGTCTACATATTAGGTATATTTATCCTAATTTCTTACAATCCTTCCTTCATTCTGCACTAGTTTTAGGCCGCTGCCTGTCATTAGTTTTACCAACCCTACTCAGAGGACAGACGTGGGCATATCATCTGTGCTCTCCTCTTCTGCTTTGTAGGGTCCCCAGGTGTCACTCTTCCATAGTCCGGAGTTAACTCCCCCTTCAAGGTACCCGCCTGGGTGGTGTCAGTCCCAGCTCCTCAAACTCAGGATAATATGTGTGCTTGTCTGTGTTCATTTTATATCTGATGTGATGAATTGGCCTATATTTACGTGGTAATAATGCTCATAATTCTACCAGTGAGCAAATGTATCACCTATCTTATGTAACATAAACCGAAAACACGAGGCTATGTTTTGGATGCAGGTGTGTAGCAAGCAGATGACTTTAACAGTGAAGGTTTCAGCAGAGCAGCTGGGAAGGAGCCGTTGAGCTGCTTCTCTCCAATCTATTTGGTGTTTCTTTCTCTCTCCAGGCCACTCAATGCCTCCTCTGTTGCTTCCACACCCCCAAACTAGTGGCTCCTTCAGCAGAGAGAGCCAGGTCAGGCCAGGGAGGAGGGCGGTCTCTTGTACCAGCCTGTTCCTATGTTTTCAGCAGTTCCAACATAAAGAAGGAGAGGAGATGGATAAAGTGAAAGGATAAAATACATTGCTATGGATCACGCTTGTGATAATTGAAGACAGACTAATAATGATCAATGCGATTATACTTTGTCTTCAACAGAACCTTTCTTCCGAATTCTCTTGTCACCCCACCAAAGGGCCGAGCTAACAAACCAGGATACATCCCTAACTTGGAAGGTGAGTGTAAAGTGAGGGGTCTCCATATGTGTGTCATATACATGACATTTCTTTTAAAAATTGCAATTTGATTAATTATTAGAGATGATGTTTTCCTTGATGGAAAGGATTCCTCAATGTAATGTCTTCTCACCTAGTTATGGTTAGAAATGGATTCACACTTCTAATTCATATTTGTCTTTGAAGAGCAGTCGGGCATGTCTGAGAACACTTGTACATTAGCTTGTCTTTAAGAGAGGAGTGAGCAGGGGGGTCCACTCTACTTAGCTACTCCCTCTCATCCATCTCTTGGTTCCCTATCCCAGAACATCCCAATGATATCAGCAATATCCCCAAATTTCCCATTATGGCCCCTCTCTTGTCCCTAGTCTAAAAAGATGAAGCGATTATGATAAACAATATTTGTGAGGTTTTAGGGGTAATGTAGAAGTTTATTTACATTTGAAGAGTATCTGAGAGACCAACAAAGACATATAGAAAATCGAAGTTTAAGAAGAGGGCCACAGGGGGGAGGAAACAGAAATTCAGAGACACATAGACAAAGAGACATGGTGACTTGGGGTTGGGAGAGAGCCACCCAGATACGTGGACATGTGCAGACGTGTTTTCCAATCCTGTGTCTCAGTGTCTCTCTAGGTCTAGAGAGAGGAGACCAGAGAGGGAGATAGAGGCACCCGCATTGAGACACGTACATTCACAGAGAGACACACCGAGCCAGAGAGATGCAGGGAGAAGATGAGAGATGCATGGAGAGACTTAGAGAAATGCAGAAAGAAACAGGGAGTGACTCAGGCAGAGAGAGACACGTACGGAGTGACAGACAGAAATGGAGAAACACGCAGAGAGAGGCACTCAGATATGCAGAGAGAGCCTCCCACTCCTCACCCCCTCACATCCAGGCTCCAGCAGCCTCGGTGGCCTTCTGCAGCTGTCCAGGGCTTCTTATAAAGAACAGATCTTTTCCAAGAGGAGTTACACTTCAAAGGAAGTGGTCTGGCTTAGAGAAGGACAAAGTTTGTAACTCAGCATTCACAGGCAGTAGAACAAGACTGTTCCCTGGATTTCAGAGTGGCTTAAAGCTATGGTCCCCAACCCCTGGGCTGCGGACTGGTACTGGTCTGTGGCCTGTTAGGAACTGGGCCGCACAGCAGGAGGTGAGCAGTGGGTGAGTGAGTGAAGCTTCATCTGTATTTATAGCCACTGCCCTTCACTGGCATCACTGCCTGAGCTCCGCCTCCTGTCAGGTCAGCAGCGGCATTAGATTCTCATAGGAGCACAATCCCTACTATAAATCGCTCATGTGAGGGATCTAGATTGTGCTCCTTATGAGAATCTAATGCCTGATGATCTGAGGTGGAGCTGAGGTGGTGATGTTAGCACTGAGGAGCGGCTGCAAATACAGATTATCATTAGCAGCGAGGTTTGACTGCACAGAGACCATAATAAATCAATTGCTTGCAGACTCATATCGAAACCCTATCAGTAAGTGGCAAGTGACAATGTGACAATAATAGAAAAAAAGTGCACAATAAATATAATGTGCTTGAATCATCCTGAAACCAGCCCCCCACCCCCTACCCCTGGTCTGTGGAAAAATTGTCTTCCATGAAACCAGTCTCTGGTGCCAGAAAGGTTGGGGACCACTGGCTTAAAGGGAAGAGGCTCTCCATCTGCCAAGGGGGCTCCACCCAAAGGGGCTTACTGTTCAAGAAAATGAACTTATAATGCAGTTGTTGTGAAGCCTATAGGTCTTACTACTTGTACATTAAAGCTGTGATTTTCTGTTCTTAACAAGGTCATATATTCCAGGAATGGCAGAGCCCAAAGGAGAGATGTGCTCATTCCTGTCTTCTTGCCTCTGGAGAGTATGAAGGAAACCTCACACATCGTGGTGCTGACGGAGGAGGGCGTGGAGTGCAGAAA
>RJWJ010026947.1:0-22542 GCA_004363605.1 Indri indri
CAAACTAAAACACACACACAAAGAATCTTTCTAATACTCACATTTTAAAAATAAAAATGTGAAGAAATGAATAAAAACAAAATTTAAATTTTTAAGGACTTACATGCAAACAAATGCACAAAAGGAAAAGTACAACTCTCAAGAAATCTTAAATTTCTTTATCAATTACTAATCATGAGAAAGCTGATGAGAAAACTGAAAAAGTGTAGAATTGGGTCACATTCTTAAATTTTTATTAAAACTCACTTAGACCTCTCTTAATTCTTGTAGATCTACATTGTGTTATTTTAATAAGCTTTTATTTTAATGTGTCATTTTAATGAGCTTTTGCTCTTATGTGACTGAATTCAGTTGACTAGTCTAGGCCTCTTGAGCACAGAACTATACATTTTTGTCTCAGTTCAGATCACCTTATGCAATCTAACCATCCAATCTCCCTTATATTAGAGACCCTGGGCTGGTACTGTATTCTCATTACTCTTCATTTTCCCTGCTCATATCATATTAGAGTAACCAGCCTAAGAATATCCTTTTTTGAGGTAAAAAATACAAAGGAAAAATATTTATTTTCTTTGACTTAAGTGAGTCATTCTGAAGCACAAAACCTAAAGAGTTCCAAAATAGTACTTCTGCTGCTCTTTTATGGTGGGTCTAGAAACTCTAACATTGAGTGAAAATCAAGTTATGTTTCTCCTAAGGGTTTATATACATATCCAGGTCTTTAGCCTCTTTGCCAGTCATTAAATCAGAGAGCACACAACAATGGCCTCTTGATTGAAAACTAGCCTTAGTTAGATTAGCTTCTTCATTTAGCCTTACCAGTCATTATTCCCCATTGTATCTTGCAGGGGTGATGAATTCTTTGAAGACTGTAGTCCATGTTCTTTCCTAGGGTGTTTTCCCCCATTATTCAACATCATATATCTCTCAGACCATCTTTATTATAGCTCTTCTTTTACTGTACTAAAGTTTAGCATCTATCAATGGCAGAGCCTCTTTAATTAACTGTATTTTAATATTTCTCCTATAAATTAATTTCTTCTATATACCAGAAACTATCTTGTCTTTACATTGGTTAACCAAACCTCATAATTACTATTAGAAAGATGCTTTTTGAAGAAGAATCTGTGAACATTGCAATAAAAATTATTTTTAGCAGTAGCAGTATGTTGTAGCCTACTACATACCAAATGATAGTACAAGAATCATAAAAAATATGGAATGTAACTACTTTACTCTAACATTCTATGATAAGCATGCAGGCTAGGATTAAAAAGAGCCTTTAAGGCCAGATGTGGAGGCTCACACTCTGGGAGCCCTCTGGGAGGCTGAGGCAGGAGGATCGCTTGAATTCAGGTGTTCGAGACCAGCCTAAGCAAGAGATAGACCCCCATCTTTGCTAAAAATAGAAAAATTACCTGGGCATCGTGGCACATGCCTATAGTCCCAGCTACTCGGAAGGGACTTGAGCCCAGGAGTTTGAGGTTGCAGTGAGCTATGATGATGTCATTGCACTCTACCCAGGATGACAGGACAAGACTCTCTCTCAAAAAAAAAAGCCTTTAAAAAAGCAAGTTGGGGGTTGGCAAATTAGAAGCCCAGATAACAAACATTTACATAAAATCTAAGGGAAAATACTAGAAATATAAATGTGCATACATCAATAATTTAAAATGAGCATGGCTCCTATGAGCTAGGCAGTTCTAGATGCTAGAGATACAGCCCTGAAGGAGAATGCGTGCCCCTCCTCTAGAATGTAAGCTCTTTGAAGGAACAGAGGGAGTCTTTTCCTCAGGGAGTATAATATTCTAGAAGAGGAGCTTACATTTGAAGGAGAAGCTTAGTATGTTCTAGTGATTTTAATTTAATGAAAATCCATTGAGCATCTATAATATAAGCCAGGATTCTATAGAGTTATGGGGAATAAAACCTAAGAATAAGGCAGGGGCGGTGCTCTAGCGAGAGGCTGGGGCAGGCCCCTACCCGGCTCCACATCAGGAACAGAGAGAGGGCTGTCAGGAATGGCCTGTGCTTCCCAGAAGTTCACAGTCAGGAAGGTTCAACAACTTGCAGTGGGAGAAAGCACTGAGTAGAACATAGAGAAGATGTTTCTTTCAAGAGGAGGAGCTTTTATCAGGGCTTTGAAGAATATTTAATCTCCGAAAAGGTGTGATCAGAAGAGATGAGAAGAGAGCATTCCCGACAGAAGAGACTCAAATCCAATTTTTAAAACAAACCGAATGATGACATTGCAAACTGAGGCCAAAATCAGCAGACGTTCACACCATGCCTTTGTTCAGAGGGCTGATTACCTCGTCATTATAACACCAGGGAAGAGATGCTATACAAGAGAGGTTTTGTCATTTGTAAAAGTGTACCAGGTAATAAATTGCATTTCCCATTTATCCTACGAGCACAGAATCTAGGTATTCTAACTTTTAAACTATAGTTTATTCTCTAGATTAGGCTGTACTATAGCTTTCCCTAATGTAATGTCACATACAGTGCCCAACTATTTATTTTGATTCTCAGTAAGTGCAAAAAAAAATCTAAACTCTCATTCTCTGTGATAAAGCTATGGAGAAATACTAGGGTGAAATAGTTCTGGACAACCACTTACCACTTTACTGCTTCTATTTTAATAATATAAAACTTTACTTCATGCTCAAGTAGTTAAGAAGGAATGGCTCATTCATAACATAAATACAATTTTGAACTAACTTTCCAGTTTACCCAACAGATTTTACACAAATTAACCCTATTTTATATGTAAATGAGGACACATTTTTCTACTTGAAAAAAAGTATGAAATATAAAAATGATTATGTCTAGTAGGGCAATGTTGATGGTAAATTTTGCATTATTTATAGTTATTAGCTCCACTAAAGATATATGCTAGTTGTCAATAATAATCATAGGGCAATTCAAATTTAATGACACAACCACATAAATATAATTAAAAAACTAAAAAAGAACACAAAGAAAACATGCTCTACTCTAATGCTTTAATTTGTGTATCAAAAATTATGAGATTTCAAATTCCACAATGATCAAAGTTTACCACCATTTTTTAAATTTTTTTAAAATCCTGCCTAGAAGAACTTCTGAAATTCAAAATATATCACTACTCAGCCATGAAAAAGATAACAGGGAAAGAGGAAAATGTCAGAAATTCCCAGACCTAATGTCAGAAGACTAAGGGAGAATGGTGAAAAATGGAAATCAAAACCATTCCTGTCTGAGATTTACTCCTGAGAATACAACTTGGACTGATGGTCTTTAAATGGAGATTGCAAGACTGACTGGATTGTCCCTTGGGTGCACCCTAAGCGACATGTAGGACATGCATGGCCTTTTCAAGTACTCTGAACTTTAAAGACAGCTTCAGAGGCCTTCTTTGGCAGTTGCCATTTGAAACCCCAAACCAGTCCCATCCAAAAAGTTCCATTAATACCAAAACTTGCTGACTAGAATTCTGCAAAGTCCATAATTCACTGAAAGAAGGGTCCAGCCTAAGACCATAAAGAAATTCGAAGCTCCTCTTGCCACTAAACAGATAGGAAGCTTCTTAAAGGAAGACGCTCCCAGGGAACATCTCAAAGATGAAGACCGTAAAAGTACTGACAGGCTTCAGTCTCACAATGGCTGTCTACTCCTGGGTTCTAGTTACCTAAAAATAGCCCCCAGGGTACAGATCCATCTTTCCCTTTGCCCTAAGAAAGCTAAAAAATTCTCCAAGGGGAGTGGCAACTTCTCTCTGAAACCTGATGCTAGTTGTGAGGTCACTGCTTGCCCAGAAATAAAAGCAAGCCTCAGCAAAGGAGGACCCCACTCAGGGACTGGAGCAGCCCGAACTCACTCTTCAGCTTCCCAGCTGTTCTGCAGCCCAGCAACTCCATCATGGTGGGTCCTGCAAGAAAACTCTGTCATTTATAGGAGGATATAGATAGTGGATATGATCTTATTGAGAAGAAAGGCAGACGAAGACTAGAATTAAAGAAAGAACATATTCAGTATGAGTCTTTAGAATCTACTTTTGGTTTTTGTTGAGGTGCGTTGAGGAGAGAAGAGATTAATTCCAGTTATGCCAACTGGAAAAATACATCTTATTCCCCCAAGCTGTTCTTTGTGCTTCACCAATTCTTGCTATATCACATTTTATTATATGTAAATTTAGGAAAAACTGCAACTACAGCAAAATATTATACCTCCAAAATACAATCCAATGACGCTGATAGCTAAAATTAAGGAAACTGCTTTCAATGCATTGGGTTTTCTATACTAATATTGGCTAAACAGCAGAAAGACTTAAGGTAGTCTTTTCAATGCAGTGTATCTGTACTTTTTAATATAGTATGTCTTATTAGACATATCTTAAATACACCATAGATTATTATATTGTTCCAGGAAGTATTTAATTTAGCATTTGTTAAATCATTGATTAAGAAACAGAGAGATGTTCCCTAATTATCTTTTGCAATAGCTTTTTAAGTTCCTAGATTCAAAAGTACCTTAAGGCACTCTTCTTATGCCAAGATACCTACACGATTTCCTAAAAATCTCAGAGCAGAGAATACCCAGTCTTCTGTCAATGCATTTGAAAAAGTACTAGTTGTTTCTTTTTCTCTCTCTCTCCGTCGCCACTGCAGTCCTTCAGTGCTGACCAGATTGCTGGTAAGTGAATTGAGCTTGTCTACTACAGATGTAAAGCACAAAACTGCCTAGTTTCTGAAATATCACTTATCTTCAAGGCATGTTACTTTGTGGCGCAACCCATTAATGTCCAAGCTCTGCCTGAATTCTGAAAAGTAGGCTGATTTGGGGAGCTTACTTTGAAGATTACTCAGGGAATGAGCCGGACATACTTAAAAAATCAGAACATTTTTGTTGGTTAAAACATTCTTTGTGATTAATTTCTTTCTAACAGATCGAGTTCTCTAAGGAACAGCAGGATGGTAAGTTTAAAAGCTATAGACTTTAAATGTGTACACTCATAAAGATGGCACATGAGAAAACCAACTCACTTGGGATGAAATTAGTGCTTCCTAATTATCTCCATTGGTGTTGCCACTCTAAATATAAATTGCTCTCAATCCCTCTAAATATAAATTAGCTCAACCTGAAACTCTTATAATCAGTAATCAAAGGTTTAACAAACAAAAGATAAACAACACAAAATAGGTCCCGTATTCACTGATGTCTAAATAAAACCAATTTGATGTAATAGGTAATGCCTGAAAAGAATGTAGAGTTTAGATGCCAAATTTGTTAATGAAATCCCTAAAGAGAGATCTGACAAGTCTGAATTGTTCAATTTGGAAAATAAAATTGATTATATAACTGCCCAATTACCAAATCTGCATAATTTCCATGGGCACCATATTGAGTTGCAGAATAAAAGTGAATTCAGAGACAAAGATAAAGAAGTAAATTATCATATCTGACATTCCTCACATTGGATAAATTCTGTGTAAGGAATATCAGATGTCTCCTGGTCCAGCCCCTCCTTAGAGATGCAGGACAGCTCTCCGGGTGGTGATAAGACTTGCTCAAGGACCCAAAGAATTAGTGATAGTATCAAAATCTAGTATTGGTTTAAATTGGTTAGTAATTTATTCATAAAAACAGTTACTAGCTAGGAGACTCCAAACTCTTTTAAGATTCAAGAGAATCTGAATAGTTTTCCTAATACTTCAGCCTTTTTCCCTTTGGGCCCTTGGATTCAATAGATCCTATACCCCATAGGAGCTTGATGTTTTCATTATGAAGTACAGGGAAGAATGTTTTATGGAGTGATAGTGTCACATATCTAAATGAACTGAGACATAAATACATCGATAGAAGGAAGGAGGAGAAAAATTGTGTTATATGATATTATTTATATTAGAATATTGGTCATAATAAGTATATATATATCATGATATGGAAGATATAAATAATTATAATTATAGGTGATTAATAAGTACCTATTCAAATACTCAGTTGTCGACTAAAAAATTCCACATTCTTCAGTCTGTTTCAGTGTCTGAAATATTTTATGTTTGGACATCAATTAAGAAAAAATGGATATTTGCTGTAGTACAGACTCATGCATCTACATCACGGTCGATGGCCTCATGTAGACAGATTCAATGATTTGATGACTCATAACTCAAGATCTTTTGAAATCATACTGTGAAGAACTATTTGTAATCAAAAAAGGCAGATATTCAACTATAATTTGTTTGATTTGTAATGCATTTTTAACTAAAGATGATGCTACATTATCAGCTACTGCATTCCGGTCCTCTGAAATATCTAATTTACAGTGTAATTATAACTGCCAAACTATTGTTGGACCAAGCAATGGAAGACTTAAAAATCCTTGCAGAGGCAGAAGGACTTACAGTTGAACGTTAAACCTGTTACTATACATGTGAAATAGATTTTAGATACAGAAGCTCAGCAAACATGGGTATAGTGGACTGGTCTTCTCTGTGTCAGGAAAACAAATGTAAGCATTTTAAATTAAATAGAAATCCTATACTTTCAGAAATGAAAGACTTCTTTAGTTTATTTCCTTGTTTAATGATTTTAGAATTTTACTCATGGCTGCTTTATTTGAATGTATCACAGCATCAAAGGAAAGGAAACAAACAAACAAAAACAACTAGAAAAGTATAGAATTCTAAAAGTCTAAGTCCTGTGCTGTCCAGTAGAGTAGATATTAGGCATGCGTGGCCATTTAAACGTTAATTAATTAAAAATAAATAAATTTAAAAATCTATTTCCTCTGTTGCACTAGTCACATTTTAGTGTTCAAGAGCAACAGTGAGTAGCTACCTTTTGGGGCAGTCTAGAGTGAGAACACGTCTGTCATTATCAAAAAGTTCAAGAACAGTACTGTTACAGACCGAGGTCAACAAACTTTTTTTTAAAGGGCCAAATAGTAAAAGTGTTAGGCTTTGCTGGCAGCATAGTCTCTGTGAAAACAACTCCACTCTGTCACTGAGGTGTGAAAACAGCCACAGACAATACATAAGGGAACGGGCATTGCTGCAGTCCAGTCAAATTTTATTTACAGAAACAGGTAGCCAGCTCCTGGGAAGTAATTTGCCTGTCTTATTCCAAATTCTTCAAGAGAATAACTTAGTCATAGGTTAAAAATCTGGGATAAGAAAAACAGTATCTTTCTGGGCTCTGCTTTTAAATCACCAAAAGTGTTAATGTCAGAGTGATTCTATTACAGCCCATAAAACCCTATTTCTACATTGGCACCTGACCAGGGTAACAGTGAGCTCTCTGAGCAGCCTGTGCATGAAAGCCTGGAGCCAGTAACAAGAATAGTTCAGTTTCATATGTCCCTTAGAAAGATGAAAAATAATATTTGACTAATGACTCCACAGTGCCTGTAAGCATGTTTTTTTCTTTTTCTTTTTTTTTACCTTAAGGAAATGATCCGTTATAGTCAAATTGCATAGAATTTGAAGGAGCAATTTTAACAAAGAATGGTAACATAATTTATAGGTAATTGTAAATATAATGTCTTGTACAATCTTAGATTAGGAGGTGGCGGTTAATATGATAGAGTATTTTGCTGAGTAATTTATCTAGACAGCATCTTTTGATCTGAGATGACTGATAGCCAAAAAAGAATGTTTTCACCTCTACCATTTCATTCACAAATGGTTTTTTGAGTGTTGTTAGCATTAACTCCAACAAGTTGCGAATCAGTATCTTTGGGTTTCCCAGAAAATTTCATCTAGTGAAGCTTAAAAGTTTCAATGAAAATGGCTTTGCTGGCCCCAAAATCCAGAGTAGCATACTTTCCTGTCTTTTTGGTATACACCTCTGAATTCTTTGTCATTATAATTTTGAAAGGCAAAACCAGTTCTATCAAAAAAGAAGGACAAAATTTAGGGAAAGTAATCTATAGTATAATTCTAATAAGAATAGACAACACTTAAATATATATTTAATGCATATACAATACACACAAATGAGTATAAGTAAACTGAGAAATATGAACAAAATTGATGGAGTCTATCAATGTGAATATCCTGGTTGTGTTAATACACAATAATTTTTCAAAATGTTACCATTGGGGGGAACTGGACAGTGTATACAAGAGATCTCTCTGTATCATTTCTTACAATGGCATGTGAATTTACAATTATCTCCATACCATTTTAATTAAAAATGCATACTTAAATTCTAAAGCTAATGTAACATGTTATCATGTGTATTATCTGAAAAAAAAAGAGTAAAGTGTAAAGAGATTATCATAGCAGCAGATCCAAGCAAGGATTTCTCCTCTGAATTGATTATACTAGGAGCCTGCTAGAGTCACACATTGAAGTGGTTACTATACTACAGGATGTACAGGTTTTTCTTGCCTTTCTAAACTTCTTCTGAAAAATGAAGTTATTCCTAGAGAAAACTAGGTAAGGGAAGAGCCTAGGAAATTTGTACCTCAAGAGGGGTTTTTTTTTTATACAATTTGAGAAGTTTGGATCAAACTCACATACCACAACTCTGATTGAAAATTTCTTGAAATGTCATTAATCTTGTTAACTATATGAAGGATTATTAAGATTTCTCAAGGCCTCGGATATTCTTAACCCAGTCCTGCTTCCCAGGCAGATGAAGGACATATGAATAAATATGACTAGGATCTCCAATTACCGTATCTGATTAACAATAATATATGACAAAGTTGGAAATGCCACTTTAAAATGATACCAAAAAGAAATGCCAAAAGGATTTGCCAATAATAGTTTGAGACATGAAAAGAGAGAGTCCAAAGATAACAACTGGAGCGGTTGGCAAAAGTTGAAACAGAGACAAGAATTTCAACTGAATCCTTGATGGAGTTAGGGTTAATTAATAGGTCCGAGGAAGAAAACAGCACCCTAATGCTTCTTGCTTCTTGCAGAATTCAAGGAGGCATTCCTCCTGTTTGACCGG
This sequence comes from Indri indri, assembly GCA_004363605.1. Lineage (NCBI taxonomy): Eukaryota > Metazoa > Chordata > Mammalia > Primates > Indriidae > Indri > Indri indri. The sequence goes on from RJWJ010026947.1 coordinate 8,947, forward strand.
ACAGGTGAAAACAAGATCACCTTAAGCCAGGTCGGTGATGTCCTTCGGGCCCTGGGCACAAATCCCACCAATGCAGAGGTCAAGAAAGTTCTGGGAAATCCCAGCAATGAAGGTAATTACATCAGTTTTTTCAAGAAGAGTAGAAGTTTAGGGAAGTACGTGCGCTTGCGTGCGTGCGTGCGTGCGTGCGTGCGTGAGAGAGAGAGAGAGAGAGAGAGAGAGAGAGAGAGAGATTTATTGAGAAATAAGGTTCACGCAATGGGCTCGTTTTACCCATGATTGTGGTAAGTGTGCCTTTTGGCTATCTAAAGTCTCAGCTTTTTCCCTCATAAAATAAGTTAATCTTCCTTTGAGAATTTGCAAGCATGATAAAATGTCATGTAATGAAAGAAAATAATATCTACTGCTAACATCATCATCTTATCTAATGTTCATAATATAAAGGCCAATGAAATGAAGTAATATTCAAATCTGTACATTTTTTCAGATTGCAAATGTTCAAAGGAGAAATTTTTTTAAACATTTTGACAAAGAGGTTAAATATGACTAAAACACAATGTACTTTATAAACAATTCTGAGTAAATTACAATGGCACACTTCTAGAGAAAAATCTCTGGTCAAAGCTGTGGAAATGAAATTTCAGTGTTTTCAAGCAACTGAAAAATACATGCTGACTGCCTTGTGTTCTTTCCTTTGACACCTGCTTCCAGGGCCATCTTAAAATAAACTCAGCTATTTTAGTTAAGAATAGACAATATGACATCTTAATAAGAGTATTTTTCTATTTCCAAAGAATTACAAAAAAAAAATCTTTAAAATCCTAAGCCAAAACTTATATTCAGTCCCCCAAGTAAATCCTGTGACAAAAATCAGATATGTTAAGTGGCAAGATTGCAGAAGTCATTTACTCAATACAGAAATCCAGTCATTAGTGTGGAACAAGGAAATTAATCTCAACCCCAGTCATTCATGGAAAAGTGTAATAGTCTATCGGAAAATGCCACTCTCAACAAAAGACATTTGCAAACCATTCATCTGACAAGGGATTAATATCCAGAACATACAAGAAACTCAAAGAACTCAACAGCAAAAAAAAAACAAAAAAACAAAAACAAAAAACCAAATAATCTGTTGTAAAAAGGAGGAAATAAGCTGAATAGACATCTCTCAAAAGAAGACATACAAATGACTAACAGGTATATGAAAAAATGTTCAACATCACTAATTATCAGGAAAATGCAAATCAAAACTACAATGAGATATCATCTTACCCCAGTTAGAATGGCTATTATCAAAATGACAAAAAGTAACAAATGCTGGTGAGGATGCAGAGAAAAGGGAATTCATATACTATTGGTGGTAATATAAATTAGCAATATAAATTATGGAGAACAGTATGGAGTTTCTTAAAAAAAACTAGAAATAGAACTAACATATGATGCAGCATTCCTACTACTAGGTATCCATCCAAAGGAAAGGAAATAAATATTTCAAAGAAATATCTTCCATCAGATGTTTATTGCAGCACTATTTGTAATAGCCAAGATATAGAATCCACCTAAGTGTCCATCAACAGATGAATGGATAAAGAAAATGTGGTATATATACACAATGAAATACTATTTGGCCATAAAAAAGAACAAAATTCTGTCATTTGCTGCCACATGGATGAGCTTGGAGGACATGATGATAAGTGAAATAAACCAGGCACAGAAAGTAAATACCACATTTTTCACTCATACACAGAAGCTGAAAAAGTTGAATTCATGGAAGTGTAGCATAGAATAGTAGTTACTAAGGCGGGGAAGGCCAGAGGCGGAGGGGGAGCCGTAAGTTAGTTAACAAATACAAAAGTACAGCTAGTTAGTTCTAGTGTGTTATAGTCTTATAGCGTGATTATAATTAACAACAATTTATTGTATATTTTCAAATGGCCAAAAGAATGGATCTTGAATGTTCCCAACACAAAGAAACAATAACTGTTTGAGGGGATGGATATGCTAATTATCCTGATGTGATCATTACACATTGTATCCAAATATCTACACGTATCCAAATATCACGCTGTACCCCATAGAGATATACAATTATTATGGCAATTAAAGATAAGTTTTAGAAAAGAGAAGACACAAAACTGAAGTTTTTTCAGGTAGATATGTGAGATGTTTATCTTTGCCATTTGGAAAAAGAGGAAGGGGAGGGCAAATAATCTTTTTTTCTTTTTTTCCTTGATAATTGAAAATGCTTTGGAGACTATTCTTTGTCAAAAAAAGCGGGGGGAAGAAACTTGATTTCAAGAAAACTTACCTCAAAATCAATCTCCTGGGATATTCTTCAGATTTCATTTTCTTTGGAAGAAAATTTCCTGTTAAATCATGCAGAAATTAGCTGAAATCATGAGATAAAGTGAGGGAACCATAGGCCAAACCTTATTTTTAAATGGCATTTTCTAACTTACCAAACATCCACCTTTTATGGAATTAGTAAATAAACGCTCATTTATTCAGCACTCAAATTTAATCTTTTTACTATTACTCAATGTAACCTTAATGTAGAAATAGAAATGGCATGTGACAGAAATTATGTATAAACAGAAATGTAGATTTCTAGTCTATGAGGAAAGAGTAGTAAAAGGAAATCTTGATTTTGAGAGTATATAACTTTACCATTTGCATACATCTGGATAGTCTATTTATACTTTTGCCATTAATAAGATTTACCTTGTCAGAAGATACTAAAAAAAATCCTATCATCTCTAGGCCTCTAAATCACAAAGAAGTTAGGAAATCCCAAAATATTTGGCACAGTCTCCTCATAAGCTTCTTTTTAAATTACTTAAAATTTAAAGAAATTGAAGGCCCTACAAAAGCTGGGGACAAAGGTGGAATATAAACTAAATTTCAGTAAAATTTTTCTATATTTATATGCTAATGGTTTTGTTGTATTAGTATTTCAGTATATTTTTCTATTATTTCTCTAGTATTTATGGGAAATATTAGATGAATGATACCAATAAATAGTGACTTATACTTATTAAGCACTCAGTTTGTCCTAGGTATTAATATAAATTTTGCATACATTAGCTCATTTGATTCTCACTATAACACTGTGAGGTATCCCTATTTTACAGATGAAAATTTGAAACACAAAGAAGTTAACAAACTTGCCCACTGTTGTAAAGGGTAGATTGTGGATAAAAGCTCAGGCACTAGAACTCTAGATCTCATGCTATTGTCTATTACCATATTTTTTGTCATTTTTAGCAATTTATCAGCTGAAATTGAAGCTGTGTGAAAATTTTTCAGATCATCTAGAATAAACTTTCAAGCTTAGTTTGTGACTCAGAGATGGTATTATGGTAGCTAATAACTCTCAAAATTGCAATTTCTTATAGAGATGAATGCCAAGAAAATTGAGTTCGAACAATTTCTGCCCATGATGCAAGCAATTTCCAACAACAAGGACCAGGGCACCTACGAAGACTTTGTTGAGGGTCTGCGTGTGTTTGACAAGGAAGGCAATGGCACAGTCATGGGTGCTGAGCTCCGCCATGTTCTAGCCACCCTAGGTAAGGAGAATTTATTCCAATGCACTTAGTAAGACAAAATATATAGGAAAGAACATGACAGGAGACTCATATTATAACCAAAATAGGTAGAAGGAAAAACTACAAAGGAAAAATGAATTGGCCTCAGTGGTGATGAGTTTGTTTTGGGGAAATGGTAACTTAAAATATTGGTAATGAATAAGTAAAGCATTGTAGTTCTTATGGGACATAGTGTGTATGACTAGCAATAATGTGTATTTAATTCATTCATTCAAAAACAGTTTGTTGAGAATCTACTAAGTGCCAGAGAAATAGGAAGGGCACAGTTCCTATACCCGAAGAGTTTAGTCACAGTCTCCAGGAGTCCCTGACTGATGACCTATGGTGGAATTTTGAAAATACCACATGGTCTTCTTTCTGAAAGAAGAGTTTTGTTTCACCAGGTGAAAAGATGAAAGAGGAGGAAGTGGAAGCCCTGATGAAAGGTCAGGAAGACTCCAATGGCTGCATCAACTATGAAGGTACAAGCAACGTGCACTGGTGGTTACAGCAACTCTTAACTGATCGGGTGGATGATGGACTCCTTTTGAACTTAAAATAACTTCTTTTCCTCTTCCTTTCTTATTGACATATCTATTTCCATCAATTGCATAATAACTCAAAAAGATATCCCATGAGGATGTGAATATACAAATAAGATTTTTTTCAGTGTACTTTAGTACAGCTTAACATGTGTTTTCACATGTATTTGCTTGTTAGATCTTCAAAACATCCCTAGGAGATAGACAGGGCTTATGTTAGAATCAAATTTAATAGAATATTAAAATTGAAGAGATCTCAAAGTCATTTACTAATGTCAAGCAATTGTAAAAGTGAAGAAACTGAGGGCCAAAGAGGGTTAGTTACTTTGTGAAGGTCAAATCATTAATGGCAGGGCTGTTGCTAAAACCTAATTCTTCTCCTTGTCTAGTGTTCTTTCTTCAATGAAAGTCATCTCATAGTAGCCAATTGTTTATTTCCTCCTACAAATTTACAGCAGCTTCACCCAGAGGGTGTGAAAGCAATGTACTACACAATGCAAAGATGCAAAATAGAGTCGTATAATATAATTTGCAAATAAAAATTTCCACTAAAATTGAAAAATATATCTGTCTCCAAAGAGGACTGATCTAGCCACATTTCAATAAAGCTGTGTTGATAGCTTTGATGTAAATATAAGCTTATAAAGACCCACGACTTAGAAAAAAGTAAGAAAAAAAGAAGAGGAAAAACATCAAGGAGAAGAGGAAAAGAGGAGAGGGGAGGGAAGCGGAGGGAAGAGGAGAATGGCAAAGTACCTAGCCAGGCATGTCTTCACTGATAATCTTGATTAAAATTCTTTTTTTCTATAGACAATTTTTCACATTCAGTTATTGCCATAAATACATTACATAGAATAATCACTTAATAAATATTATTTGAACAACTGGATAGTCATCTAGAACATAGAGTCAAATCTGAATCTTATACCAGGATAAATTTCAAATGGGTCAAAAATTTAAATGTAAAATGTAAAATCCAAAAACATACAAGGCATAAAAATCATGGAAGAATTGTTTTATAACTTTAAAGTGGTAAGTTCTTTCTAACAGTGACACAAAACCCAGAAACATTGAACATTTTGATAAACTCGACCACATGATTTTTTAAAAATCTGTATGGCAAAAGCCACCAAAAACAAAGTCAAAAGTCAAACAGCAAACCAGAGGAAATAAAAGATATTTGAAATCAATATCAGAAAGAGCTAAAATCCTTAGAAAAAGAAAGAACTACTATAAATTAATAAAAGATCCCACCCAATAAAAACTTTAGCAATTACAAAAACAGACAATTCACAGAAAAGGAAATAAAAACAAATATAAATAGAAGATGACAAACTACAGCAATAATAAAAGAAATGCAAGTTAAAACTACCCAGAGCTATCATTTTTCAATCAGCTGATTGCCAAAGATTAAAAGTTTGGCCACAGTTTACATTGAGGAGAGTGTATAGAAACAGGCAATCTCACACATTACTGCTGGGAATGTGCATTGTTAAAACCCCTAGGTGATAGTAGGGTACTATTAATTGTAGCAAATCTTCTTCAAGAGACTTAGTCTCTAGATATACTTCCACTCAAGTGAAATGACCGTATATACATGGTTATTCATTACTGTGCTATTCATAATGAACATTTGAACAAGTCAATGTCCATCGATGTACAATGTGTCAAATAAATTCTGATATATCCACATGATGAAATTCTCTGCAGTCCTAAAATACAAGGACACTCTTGTATGCAGTTATAGTAATATCTCCAAATAAATTATTAATTGAGAAAAGCAAATATAAAACAGAATATAGAGTATACCACTATTTGTATAAAAAAGGTTTTTAGAAACATATATTTATGTGTTCTCGTATATGTGTAAACAGCTCTGTTAACTTAGCTATAAAGAGGGGAACCAGGTGCCTGGCAGACAGTGGTGAGGAAATTTTTTTGTGTGTTATATGTACCCTTTTATGATTTAAAGAAAAAATTTTAACTGTAGCTGGGCACCGTGGTGGGTACCTGTAGTCCCAGCTACTTGGGAGGCTGAGGCAAGAGGATCACTTGAGCTGAGGAGTTTGAGTCCAGCCTGGGCAACATAGTAAGACCCTGTCTCTCAAAAAAAAATTCTAACCATATAAATGTACCACTTATTCAAAAAATTAAATTGACAAAATCAGGGCAAAGGTCATAAACCCAGTATTAAGAATTGTGGGCTATACGGAGCTTAAGAAAATGAACTCTACCGCTAGAGCTGAGTAATTAGGATTGAGCTAAATTTCTAAACCTCTCTTTTATTAAATTTGACTGTTTTCTAACTCTCAATTGTCTGTATTGCCCCTACAGCTTTTGTCAAGCATATCATGTCTGTCTGAATGGAGCATTCAAGGTATACACCTGTTCCCTCTTTAATATGTAAGGCTTTATTGATATTGTGTTCTTAAAAAATTAACAACTTCACTTTTTGCTGTAGATATAATTAATATTGGTTCCTAATTAAGAGATATTTATGTTAACCATAAAACATTAACTCCTTGAGATGAGTTATTTAGAAATAGAGCATTTTTGTGTAAGTGTATAAGCAAAAACTTATGAAGCATTTGCTTCCATCTGTCAGAAACCCTATCTTTCTGACGGTACTATAATTATGCAGTGGTGAGTCAAGAAATCAGAGATTAGTTAATTAATTTACTTGAAACATAACACTCATAAAAGCATGGGCCTAAGTTTTTTGCATAAATAAAGTAGTTTTTTTTAACAATTACTGCTCTAGAAAACCATGTTATAACGGTCCAAATTCAAGCACTTGGAACAAGGTTCTTACAACTAGGAAATGGTTTACCTTGTAAGTGCTGGTTCATTTTGTGCTTTTTCTTCCTTTGCACTTTACATTATTTCCTTGAGTTTCCTTTCTTAAAAGATGTGATCAATATCTAACCCGTTTTCCCTTTTTCTTGACAGAACAAGCATTGTTTAAGAAGACTGGCTGGAAGCTTATTTTAATCACACCCATGACTGTCCAGATTTGGTTACCATCATTCAGAAAAACAAAACAATCTGGACTGTTCGAGACTGAAGGACTCCCTGAATTTTTATATACCTTGAGTTTTTCTCTGAATTGTATTCATACCACACAAACCAAGTGTCTGCTGTTCTAGACAAGAATAAAATATTGACCATCTCAAATTCAAATCCAAGCACCACTCTTTATTATCTCCCATGGGTCAACAAACATCCTTAAAATCACTAATCAATAAACAATTTTGGTCAGTCTGAAATGTTCAAGTCATGTTGTGTTTTTATTTTCTTGCTTAATGAAACTAATTTTTAAAACTTCCATTCTATTGTTAAATGTACAGAATATCGATGAATTACAAACTTTTAAAAGAATAAATCACTGCAGTCTACATAGCGATAACAAATTGAATAATGGTAATCATATATTATTGAAAAAGTGAAATAGAGAACTGACGAGATTCGGATTGGATCAGAGATGGCTTAATATAAACTGTCCAGGCAATTCAAGGTGAAAGCAGGTTTCCTCAGATCTGTATAAATCATTTTGTTCATGGTTTGATCTATTTCAGCTCTAGTAGCAATCTTTCTTATTAGAAAAGTCTAGCAAGCTCTTAATCCTTCTCACTTAATGTCTTTGAGGATAAGATTTAAAGTGACTTTTCAGCTGTTATTTAAAAAGAAAACTCTCTGGGGACCGGATTATTGCTCAGGAACTCAAGATCCTGTTTACTAACATTCTCTCTCCCACTGTGACTCCCCGTACTTTGCACATCCATGTCCCCAAATCTAGGCTCAGCCTTTCAATATGCGTCGAAAATAGTAAGACCAATTAACAGAAAATTTCATAGTGTAAACATACTTTATCAGCTCCCAATGCTATCACATGTCACTTTTTCCTTAGAACAGAATCCGAAAGTTAATAGTTGAATATTTAGAAGAGATGAGTGGTATGGTAAATAGTTCTCCCCACCTCCCTAAAAAGATAATTATAATATACTGGATTATAAAATCTCTGAAAAATACCTGCCTGCCTATTCATTTCCAGAAGCCAAAACAACTTTTTCCTGACATCGGAAGCTTCAGGTCAACATGCTCCTTCAATCTAGCAAAGGTCACTCGGATTCCAGGAATAGAGCTTTCACTTCAACCTCTGCTTTTGTAGCCAAGGTGACGTTGGCACATTATAATCACTCTTAAAGGAAAATGCACTATGATTCCATGATCTTTAGGGCAAGCTCACCATAGCTCAGGAATTGGAAATATCATACAACACCATCCAATAGAACTTTCTGTGAAAATGGAAATCTATATCTGCATTGTCCTGTATGTTAACCACCAGCCACATGTGGCTACTGAGCACTTGAAATGTGGCTAAGTGTGACTCAGAAATTGAATTTTTAATTGTATTTTATTTTAATTAGTCTAAATTCAAATTTAAATCACAACATGTGGCTCATGACTACCGTATCGAACAATGCAATTCTCAATATATATTTAGCTTCGGTTGTTACCTTAGGCAATTAAATTTTTATTTTTATTTTTTAATTTTTATTTCAGAGTTTTACAGGGGAACACATGTTTTGGTTACACAGGTTTTTTTAATTACAACGTCACCATGCAGAGAAGTAGGCTGGTATAAGTTGACTGGTACAAATAGTCCAATCATAAAAGCCTCATTTTGGTTTTGGGATATGTGGGTAAATGTCCATTCTTCTATACTTTTCTAAAATTTTTTGATTAGAAAAATGTGATGTCTACAAGGTACTAAATTTTTAATCTCAAGCTTCATATTTAGTGCTTTTCCCTCAAGTCCTTATAAAACTGCTTTAACCCTCAGTGGGATAACATTTAGTATATTGTCATGGGAACCAACCTTATTAAATTACCGTGTGTGAAATGCCCATAACTCAAGTAGCAGCAGGTGCAAACTAGAGTAGCAGGCAGAAAAGCGACAGTAATTTTTAACATCTACACCAGCTGGCAAAAGTGACAGGTGCTTAATGCCTCTGCCTTTAAAAATAACTTTTAAGAAGCCTATGCTGCATAAGCAAATATTTTCAAGTTTATTTTTTAACTATCTTCAAGTTGCCTTTCGGACAAAATGCAATATTGTACATTAATTTTTACCTCAAAATCATATGTTCTTTTTTTTAATTTGAGCATATCACGAGGGTACAAATGTTTAGATTACATATATTGCCTTTGCCCCACCCGAGTCAGAGCTTCAAGCATGTCCATCCCCCAGACAGTGCACACCTCACCCATTAGGTGTGAATATACCCATTCCCTCCTCTTCCCTCCCACCTGCCTGACACCCGATGAATGTCACTACTATAGGTGCACTTAAGTATTGTCAAAATCATATTTGATACTTAAATAGCACAATGAAACTTAATTTATTCTCTCTACAAATGAAATAACTATTACTAGATTTGGAAAATAAAATTTTATTTTTAAACTTCCCAGCAAAATTTCTCAAGCGTCATATAGGAAAGAACTCATAATGTATTTTTCCCTAATTGTATTTACATTTCTTTTTCCATGGTGGCAAATATAACTTGGAAGTTAGTAGAATAGAGAAAAAATATCTTCCTTTAAATTCTAAGTCTAGATAAAATCATGAATCTATAGATCTATGAAGCAAAGAAAATCTATATCCCGAAAGAAAAGAGGAGATTAAACAGCAAGTATCTGGAGTCCAGTCAATGAATTGCATTCCCTTGAATTATCAAGATAACTGAAGCTAAGGAAGAGCAAAATGAAGAAATAATTCAGGCAATAATCTCAAATTTACAGTTTTATGAGTGATCCCCAGGCCAAGAAAAGTCAGTGCAAAGGGAGGAGTGAGAGGGTTCCAAGGACCTGCTGGAAATCTTTCCAGAAACTTCATACCAAGATAGATTTTCTTTTTTTTTTTTTTTTTTCGAGACAGTCTCACTCTGTTGCCCTGGCTAAAGTGAGTGCCATGGTGTCATCCTAGCTCACAGCAACCTCAAACTCCTGGGCTCAAGCGATCCTCCTGCCTCAGCCTCCCGAGTAGCTGGGACTACAGGCTCACGCCACCATGCCCGGCTAATTTTTTCTATATATTTTTAGTTGTCCAGACAATTTCTTTCTATTTTTTTTTAGTAGAGACAGGGTCTCACTCTTGCTCAGACTGGTCTCGAACTCCTGAGCTCAATCAGCCCGCCTTGGCCTCCCAGAGTGCTAGGATTACAGGTGTGAGCCACCATGACCAGCAAGATAGATTTTCTTAATTCATCATCACTGCTTGGTAGGAGGACGTACTAGCTATACATTGCCTTGGCCTTCATCTGCTGGCAATGTGATTGATCTGAGCTACTCTGTCTCCACCATGGCCAAGCAAAACAGAGGAGCAGTACCACCCTCAGACCAGGGCAAATGCAGCTCATGCCCTGGATCTCACACTTTAGAGGAAGCCCCTCTGACCCTCCCCCAGCCACACACCTTCAGAGCCAAGGAGTCTACCCAGAAATAGAACATGCCACTCCAGAGCTTGTTCCCCCACTTCTAGACCACACTCTGGACTCCCAGAATCCCAGACTCCCTTCCCAAATGGCTCCAAGCTGTCTCTCAGGACCTGAGTGGGATTCTTCCTAGGTCAATCTTCCCAAGGTAAGATTGCTGCTAGTATATTCAACCCTAAGACTAAGACATGGCCAAAGACAGCTGTTTTGTTTTGTTCCTCATAAGACCCTACATTACAGCATGGAGCTAGAGATGGGAATGGGAGGAGGGCAGGCCACTGCATTCTGGGGCAGATCACCAAGGAGTCCAAGAATTACAACCTGGCCTTCTAAGTTATTATGAAGTTATGCTTGTCAAGGGAAGACAGCATAGTATATAACATGTAACAGATTGATAGTTTAATCAATAACCAAATATTTAAATTTATGGTAAGTAGACCTCTATTTGTATTCTTGCCACAGGCCCGCAAATGTAGGGGCGGACCTTCAGAAAGATAAAGCTCAGACTTTCAGGAGCAGATCTTGAAGTTGCCTAGAAATACTCGTAGTCCCTTTGAATTTTTAAAAAATAATAGCAAATTCCTTGGTCAGTAATCATGCAAGGAAGAATTTTAATAGCATATAGGGTAGGGGTACTACATCTTCTCAGTCGTGGGATACACAGCAGCTCAACTTGGCCAGGGCACTGATACCCCAGAGGCTGATGTGGTGCTTCAGCTCAGGCCTGGGAGTGGGGTGTGACTATTCTGGGAAGCCCAGGCATTGTTTTCCTGGGATGTAGGGCACCACTTCAGCTTAGTTACTGAGGCATATGACCACTTTGGATAGCCATGGCACCATTACCTATGATGAACGGTGCTTCTTCACCTTAGGCACTGGGGAGGTGTGACTGCTCTGAGCAGCAAAAGTACTGTTTTCCCAGGAAGCAGGGTGCTGCTTCAACTCTGGCCTGAGGGGATGGGAGGAGGGTACATGGGGTGGCTCCATTTCTGCTTGGCCCCACAGAGAAGGGTGTAACAGCTTGGCTTGGGGATGTCAGACCACTGGGCTGGGATGATTTGGTGGCAGCTTAGCCTTTGGGATGAAGGAGAGCTATGGGTACTCCCTACAGAAAAATACACACTCCAGTTATAATTCTAGTTCCAAGATGGTGTAGCCAGGTGGGCCTCAGGGGCAGGGCATAGTTTTGACTCCACAGATATGTGGACTCCGGATGCTCCTTCACCTGGGCTTAGTGCCTGTGAGGACTGCAAGGGCCCCCAGTGGTGAGGTCTGTAGGTGTCCAAGGTGTTGATGGGGGTTTCTGAGATCCTCTCCTCCTGGTTCCCAACTGATCTTGGTTGGGGAATGTGGTGGTGAAGGTCTGGCTTTTCCTTCCATTCTCTACATTGCCGTCCAAGTTTCTTTGCCCACCAGGGTTTCTGTCACCCCAGTGATGCACTCAGACACTCTCCCTCAGTTATTTTTGTTGGTATATAGTTGTTTATTTGTTGTTCTGGATAATACCAATTCTTCTCAAAACTCTACCAGGAAATTGAAGAAAAGAGAATTCTGCTAAACTCATTCTACAAGGACAGCAATACCCTCATACCAAACCCAGACAAGGATGCAAGAAAAATCAGTAGCTATGTTAGTATATGGAAATGCTACTGATTTTTGGATGTTGATTTTGTACTTTGCAATTTTTATGAATTTCTTTATCAGTTCTAAGAGATTTTTTGGTGAAGCTTTTAGGTTTTTCTATATATAAGATCATGCTGTCTGCAAACAGGGACAATTTGACTTCCTTCTTTCCAATTTGTATATTCTTTATTTCTTTCTCTTGCCTAATTGCTCTGGTTAGGATTTCTAGTACTATGTTGAATAAAAGTGGTGAAAATGAGCATCCTTGTCTAGTTTGAGATCTTAGCTGAAAAGCTTTCAACTTTTCCATATTCAGTAAAATGTTGGCTGTGGGTTTGCCATATATGGTTTTTATAATGTTGAAGTATGTTTCTTCTATACTTGTTGAGAGTTTTTAACATGAATTTTATCAAATGCTTTTCTGCATCTATTGAGCTAATCATGCAGTTTTTGTCCTTAATTCTGTTGGTGTGATATATCACATTTTTTTATTTGTGTATGTTGAATCATCTTTGCATCCCTGGAATGAATCTGCCTTGATCATGGTGAATGATCTTTTTATTGTGTTGTGGAATTTAGTTTGCTAGTATTTTGTTAAGTATTTTTGCATCCATGTTCATTAAGGATATTGGATGTTAGAAGAATATTGTGGAAATAGCTATAATATTGTGAAAATAACCATACTACCAGAAGTGATCTATAGATTCAGTGCAATGTCTATCAAAATACTAATGACATTTATCACAGAAACAGAAAAAAAATCCTAAAATTTGTATGGAACCACAAAGACCCCAAAGAGTCAAAGCGGTCCTGAGCAAAAAGAACAAAGCTGGATGCAGCACGCTACCTGACTTCAAAATATAGTACAAAGCTATACAAACCAAACAGCATGGTACTGACATAAAAACAAAATAAACAGACAGATGAATGGAACAGAATAGAGACCCCAAAAATAAATCTATATATTTATAGTCAGCTGATTTTTAACATAGGGACCAAGAACATTCATTGGGAAAGGGACAGTTTACTCAATAAATGGTGCTGGGAAAACTGAATATCCATATGCAGAAAAATTGAACTAGACTCCTATCTCTTACAATATACAAAAATCAACTCAAAATGGAATAAAGACTTAAGTGTAAGACCCAAAGCTATGAAACTACTAGAAAAAAATATAGAGGAAATGCTTTGGGACATTGGTCTGGGCAAAGACTTGGTTTCACAAGGTTGGCACTGAATAAATATTTTCGAAAGTATGAATGGATGAATGAAACTATTCCTAGCTACTTCCATCCCCTTAATCTTGAAGGCAAGAAGCATGTCATATTGACATTTGTATCCTAAATGTTT
>RJWJ010026948.1:0-22615 GCA_004363605.1 Indri indri
ACACTGTTTTAATGTGGAAAATGGAGAACATTACAGGCTCCTAATTTTTCAATTTACTATGTATCCACTTAAAAATCTCACTTTATTATATTGTTATTATTTTTTCCCACCTATTTCCCTTTCAAAGATATACTTTCTTATCCAAAATTTAGCATAGTGCTAATATGGACTCCTGGTTTAAAAATTAGAAACTTCATTTCCCTAATTTGCATGGTCTTTTAATGAAGACACTAAGGAACAAAAAACAAGTCTTTCCTATAATATTTGTGCATATGACTGAAGTATTATACTGTTTTACTATTCGCATTTTCTATTTAAAAATGTGAAAACTAAGACTTCTTAAGGTTAACTTTGAAAGCTGTCAATGGCTGTTCTCATTTTTTAAGAGTATTTTAAAGCCAGTCTTGCTGAGAAATTTTAAAACGTACTGTTTGATGAATTTTTACCACCCAGTCTTTTCTCAGTAAGCCATGCATGAGCAGTAAGCCAACAACTGAGAACTGCTGGAGCCAGAGACAGACTGAAATATTTCTTAAAAGGTTTGAAAAGCAGACTGAAGATTTCCATTTAGCTAGTAAGGAAATATTTCTCTTATCCCTTTCTCTTTTCTTGTGGAAAAATTCAAAATAAGCAATTCCTTTTACAGTAACCCAGTTTTTAATTTTATTTAATTCTGTAGTAAATAATAAAAATTATTTCAGTATCATTTCAGCAAGCTCAAAAATATGATGCTATGTGGCATCTTAGAGTGCTGTTTTATTTGTAATAAAAGACTGACACTTTTTATATTATGAGGGGATTGTTTAAGTACTGGCTGAACTGTAATATTCTATTCAATATAAGACATCACCAATTTTAAGTTTTTTTATTTTATATACCACTAAGAAAAAGTGTTGCCAGTTAGACTGTGACTCCATCAGTTGTAAGATGCATATGGGTTCCAGAGATACCAAAATGTGTAAAAATGTCAATCTTAATATAGAAGAATCATGGTTCGGTCTGTGTACTGTAACACCTGGCAAAGCTATGAACGTTTTAGGAGACTTGTGTTTTCTGTGTTAGGGAGTTTTATGATGTCTTAATTTTAAGTATTAAACATATTATAAGTGGAGTTTATGTCTATGTATCAGAGTTTGAGGGCATTGATTTCAGATACTTTTATATAAAAATATATAATATTACCATTATTGATAATAATAGAGTTCTTATAATACTCTGATCTAGGCACTGGCACTGTACTTTAAAAATTTTGAGAAGGCATGTAACTACTTCACAAGGATATTTTATTGTAATGAAAGTAAAAAATTTTTTACCCAAAAAGCATTAAAATTCTGTAAATATTAATGATCTTTGTGCAGCCTGTTTATAAAAAAATTTGAACTTTTAAAAAATTTGTTTGATGTTGGAAGGCAGCAATAAATATAGAGAATTTTAAAATTTTGCTTAGCCAATAAATTTAGAGATCTCTGATAATCCATGGAGTGATTAAACATTAAATAAATAAAGGGGTAAAAGATGGTATCCCAGGATATCATCAAGCTATTCATCAGCTTTAAAATAATCTGCATTTGATTGGACATTTTCCTACCTTATGAAGTCCCAGTAAATATTCTTGGTTTAGCTGTGACTTTATAGTAACAGAATATGAATCATTAGCTTAACTGAGGCAGATTCTTAAAGGATACTTGATATTATCTTTTGGAGCCTACATCGTTTGGTATTCAATACGGTGTCTACTAGTTATGGGAGGAACAGACCCAAAGACAGATACAACAATCCAAAAGTTTCTTAAATCATTCACACCCAAGGGCAGTATGAGAATGGAGTCTTTGCATTTTTCCTGCAAGGTATTTTTAAACTGTTTAGATTCTCTTTTGTGGATGTTGATATTCAGTCTCTTTGCAGGAAAATAAGCAGCCTATAACACGAAGGTATGAGAAGGTCTACTTATTATTTTATGAGAGTGTTCTTTTATATGATGCTAGCAAAATGTTTTTAATATAAATATGGACACTGGGATAAAATTCCTCGTCTTGTAAGAAATGTGTTTTCCTATATGCCATTCATTTGAAATAGACATTGTTCAGGGGAGTCTTGACTTGCTCATGCTTCTATGGATTGCTCACTGATAGTAAAATGAAATCTGTCTGAAAATAAGAAGGACATGTTGACAATAGGAAAAGAATTAAAGTTACCTACTTTACTATCCCCTGTCAAAATAAGAAAACCAGAGTAAAGTTCTGAGCACTTCTAATGCTGAAGAGACTGCCTTTGCCTGGTTTCTGTCCAAAAGCAGATCCTGAAACATGGACTTGGATTCAGGTAATTTATTTGGGAAATGGTCCCAAGGCAAGGAACAGGAGTAGAGACCGTGGAGAGTGAACCGGGGAAGGAGGAAAAGGCAATAGAAGGATGTGTTTTTGTGTAATCCACCACTTCAAGGACTGGAGCTCTGTCCTTTTGAGATGTGTACATCTCAGAATAGGCCCTTAAGGGACCAATGGAAGAAGTACTTATCTCGTGGCTTCCATTTTCCACTGTCTGGTGGTTGTCCCATTGGGCGTTAATGCCTCTGCACTTTCAGTGTGCACACGCACAAACACAGAATAGGCTCCTGCGTGCACGCCAGGCTGCTGCATTAGAAAGGAGGGAAGCAAGAGAGACAGACCTTGGCTGCCTGTCATTCACAGAACAGTGCGCTGTGGCTGTGGCATGAGTCGGAGGTAAGGCCAAGGGGATGAGAGGCAATGCCCAAAAGGTGTCTAATACAGAAAAAGTGCATGTTGCCTGATGTCAGTTGACCATGTCAGTTGCATGGGGGCAGGTAAAGTAAGGACTGAAAACATGGGAAGGTACCGAACTCTAAAAAAACAAACAAAAAGCTAGCTTAATTTGAAATAGGAATTAGTAGCATAAATTTGAAGAATTTGTCAATGCATTCACTCAACATATATTTATTAATGCAGGTGTATTATGCTTTCTAATGGGAAGTGCCAGCCTTCAGGGAACCTAGTGGAGGCAACAGACAGTTATCAGGTACACTCAGTAAAGTGTGGTAAGTCTCAATGGAGAACTAGAAGAGGCAGTGAGTACACATAGGAGGGTCCTCAGCCCAGAGTTGGATGGGGTGTGGGAGGTCAGGGAAAGCTTCTTGGATGACGTAGTCTAAGTTAAGATGTAAACAGGGGAAGGAACACAAGTAAGTGCTCCAGGCAGAGAGAAGAGCATATTCAGAAGTCCTGGTAGCAAAGAGTGCAGCTAGAATTTAGAGTGGGGGCGGGGCGGGGGGGGGAATGCAGCTGGTTAATGAAGGGTTCTGTAAATCATGAGAAGGATTTTAGATTTTTCTCCTGAAAGTGATGGAAGGCTGTGAAGAGGTTTTGAGCACTGGAGCACATCGGCAGCTTTGTCATTTCTGCTCCACATGTGGAGAATGAATGGGGGTTGGTTAACACCAGAGGTAGGGAGACCAGGTAGAAGGGTTGCGCGTGCAGTGATCTAAGCAGATGACTGTGGTCTGGTCTAGGGTGGGAACAATGGGTGATGGGGAGGGAACGGGTGGATGCAACAGATACTTAGGAGGTAGAACCCACAGAACTGGGTGGCTGCTCGTGTATGGTGAGGGTAAGGGGGAGAGAGTTGTCAAGAGAGTCGTGTAGGTTCTGACACAAACTGAGTTAATGCTGACTTTATTTCTGAAATGAGAAACTTGGAGGGAAGGGCAGATTTTGTAGAAAAGAATGGTGAGTTCAGTTCTGGACATGCTGAATTAAAAGGTGTTTTTGAAACATCTGATAGAGGTGTCAAGGAGGCAGTTGGACTTGTGGGTCTGGAAATCTGATGAAAGGTCTGGGAAGGAGCCACAGATGTGGGAGGCACAGTCCATGGAGGGGAGCCCCAAGAGTGAATGAGATTACCTGCTGGAGCGAAGAGCAGAGGAGAGCCCTGGCCACAGCCTCTCCACCAGAGGCCAGAGAGGTAAGAGGAGGCCAAGAGATCATGGGATCAAGAAAGCAGGAAGCATTTTCAAGAAGCAGGAGGTAGCAGCAGTGGCAGATTCTGCTGAGAGGACCTGAAAAGGAAGCATCCTTTGACAATCTTGGCAAAGACCTGGTTTAGTTTTGATCGGAATGGAATCGTGGCTTAAACATGGAGTGGTAGTTAAGAAAGTGACCATAATGAAGTTTGATTTTGAAGACACTGGCTCAAGAGGTAAGTCTGATGGAAGAGGGGAGGAGAGGTTTGAGCATTTTCAGAAGTTGATGGGGGCGAGGGCAAGGAAAGAAAAAAGATGTGGAAGAGAGGTGAGAATCAATACATCGAGGTCTCTGAGAAAAGGGACAAAGCATGAGAAGGCTCGAGAGCACCAGTGGGATGTTAGCCTTGGTAATACGCAAGACCCTGCCTCTCTTAGGTGAGGGTGAGGAAAGCTAAGCAGTAATACAAGTGAAGATAAATACACTGGTGTTTCTGCAGTAAGGTGAGAACTTACTCACCCGATGCCTTTTCTGTTCCCATTGAAGTAGGCGCTGGTGAGGAGGGAGGTAGCAGGACGAGAGATTGGTGCAGGTGTGTTAAGTACCTGCTGAGAAGAATGGGAGATAGAGCGCGTTGCCAGACCTGGCTGAGACTGGTGGTGATAAAAGCCATGCAGATGTGATGCTGCTTTGGCAGCCTGGCCGCTGCAGTTGTGTCGTTCCAGAGTTGGGGACTTGTCAGGCCATTGCCGTGGAAGGCAGGAATTTACGGCTTTTGACAAAGAAATGGTTGAATATGGAATGGATCTGAATTCAGTTAGGAAGGACCCGAAGAGAGGATGAGTGTATCGGGATGTCATAGGAAGGGTCAAAGGACTGGAGGTCTCTGAGAACTAGAGGAGCAGAATAACTGAACAAGCTGGAAAGGCGAGAAATGGTGCTCCGAGAGAGTCTCTCATTTTGCTAATAATATTTCAGAGGAATGACAAGCCATGGCCATAGGATTGGAAACCTAATGTGGGATTAACGTGAAGGTCATTGTAATAGCGAAGACAGCATCTACATTGTCAGGAGATTTTTATTTCTTGGTGTCATTTAGATGGAGGAGTAGTGATGTCCTAAATGAAGCTCCTTTTTATTTACCAAATAGCTCTAATGCTGTTAACCCTCAGTGAACATTAAGTGCCTCCTTTGTATCAATATACTGTAGAGAATGAGTACAATTTTTGAAGAAAAGATAATTTTTTATTGGTGGTGATCTTAGGGCATCCATCTTACTGTTTTTCTAACAGTTTTAACTATATCCTGCAGAAAGAAATGCATTTTATATCTCAACCTGGTATATATGTGTAGGTATAACAAGGAAACCAAAGTTGCATAAAATAGTATTTATCCTCATTAAATACGATGCACCCCATTTTTGTTGTTATTCTATTAAAAATAAAATGGCTGTTTTGACCCAGTAAATTGATTTCACAACCCACTGAAAGATCTCAGCCTCCAGTTTGAAAGACACTGGTTTATCTCAACCTTCACAGATGTATGTTAGATTTCCAAATTCGTGGGTGTGCAGGTATTAACTGTTAAATGTGAAATTTTTGGTGCCCACGAGCATCTCTCCTGTTAGCAGGAAAGATGATTCCAAGGTTCCTTCAATTTTAGAAATTAGTATTCAGTTCATTAAAGTAACAGTCTATTAAAGTAACATCTGTTTCTTCTTTAAAGGTTTGAATGCAAATTATAAATCTTATTTTTAATGTAGAAGTCCTGCAGATATTAGCAATTATTTTTGAGGGGTTTTTGAATAATGTTTGCATTTATAAAATGCTAATTAAATTCCTTTAAACATTTTACGCCTCTTTTATAAATTTAATGTATTCAGTTTTCCTCTTAATTATCTGACAGAGTATTCTTATAAACCTAATAAATTAGATTTATAGACACAATAAACCTAAATTTTTACTTAGTTTGAAATCACAAGTCTAAATCAATTATTTAATTACGCATTTCCTATTGGAGTCACAAATAGGAAAAATTACTGTTTACATGGAAAATCTGTAGGAATCCACTAAACAAATACTGGAACTAATAAGTGAATTTTAGTAGGTTTGCAGGACATAAAGTTAATATACAAAAGTCAATTGTATTTTTACATAACAGCAGCAAACAATTAGAAATTAAAAAAAAAAAATTCTACCTACAGAAAAATAAAAGAACATACAGTACTTAGAAAACATTTATCAAAAGGCATACAAGACCACTACACTGGAAACTACAAAGCATTGCTCAGAGAGCTGAACAATGGAAAGAGTTACCACGTGCAGGACCGAAGACTCAATGTTGTTACGATGACAAATGAAGTCATGAGAGTGACTTTTCTGGGCTTTTCCTGTTCATTGCTAACAGGCCCTTGTTTCTTAATTCTAGTGATACTAATAACTGAAATATATATTTTGCACAGGGTTTACATTTTGTGTGTTTTATTCTTGTGTAGACACACATATAAACTTTGGGTAAGAAATGTCACTTGTAAATTGATGAGGTACCAAACTGGTTCTTTCCTCCTCTTCTGCAGTAGATTTAGACTTAGGACTGTAGCACAGATTTTTATGTTCTTATAGAGAATCTACTATCAATGTTAGTCAAGATTTTAATATTTTGTATATTTTACTGGGGTCTAATTATGTAGTTTTATTGATCAAGTGCATACAAAGATTATGTTCTGAACTAGATATTTAACTGAAAACTGTCCAAAACTAAACAAATTCTGTAATATACAATATCATTGTTTATCATCTATGTTTTACAAACTACACAGTTGTGTGCTTTATTTTAAAAATAACTCTTTGCTTTTGTTTTCTTTGCAATGTAACTAGCTTTGTCTGCCAAGTGTCTTGTTTGTCCAGATGTGTCTGCATTTTGAGAAAGGTGTGACCTTATAGGCTTATACTTGGACAAACTCTGGACTGAAACACCATGCTCATTTGTTATGTAGTCAAAGATGCATTTGAGTATGGTAGGGAAATTTTAAATAAATACATTTCAGTTTTTTCTCTCTTCATTTCTTTTTCAGTCACTTAACTGTAAATTGCACAGATAATTTCTGTGACCCGGCAACAGCAGAGTTTATTTAATATAGGAATCCGAACCTTTATGTCAAGAACTTTGAGTTCCGTTCTCACATTTAGATCCAAGTTAAGTTCCCTTAGTAAGGAAGAAATTTTCTATCTCTTCCAGATCATAAGTTGTGAAGTGTGACAATTGCTTAAAAAAAATGTAATGAAAGTGTTCTGTAGAGCTCTGTAGTAATACTAGTGCTATTTGAACTTTCTCATTGGCATTTTTCTCACCTGCATCTTTACCAGCCTTATAAATCCAGAGCAAATGATTGCTCATATGGGAGCTTTGATCTTCATTTTAAAGTAATACCATATAATTTCTCAAACCTTCAAATTAAACCAAGAAAACTTTTTCCAAGTTAATGACATGGCTTAATTTTCGGACCTTGGCCTGTGCAGACTTTGAAGTTAGAGAGTGTTGGGAGGAGGGGAGATTAGATACTGTGATATACTGACTAATGTAAATAAGTATATTTGAACTAGTTTGCTAAATTTGCATAATCCCTATTGTTTAAAATAATGCATTCAAAAAAGTTGCATGCAGTCCAGTGAACTGTATTTTTTATGTCTCTTTTTTTAACACATTGACTGCCACACTGGAAAAAAATTTTTTTCCTTGGGACTACAGTGTTTTATTATGAAAAAGAATAAAAACCTCAAAAACAAAATGATCCTTTCTAATTTAATGAAAAGTTTGTTATTTGTTTTGTGTGTGTGAGTTATATGCAACTTGAAAAGTAGTTTACGTGGCTCCCAAGGTAGAGATATGTGAGTTACATATGTTTCACAAGGCCCTGGACTCAAAACTGGCGTGAGTTAAATACAACTCACACGGCAGTTAATGTGTTAAAAGCATCCCGTTCAAAAATCCATTATTGTAAATACTTTGATAAAACAAAGGCTCTTTTGCAATACAGCTACTCAACCACTATGTTATATTGTCATTCTTAAAATTAGGGTTTTTGAAGCTGGGTGCTGTAGTGTGAGCCTATAATCCCAGTTATGCAGGAGGATTGCTTGAGCCCAGGAGTTCAAGACAGTCTCTGGGCAACATAGCAAGACCCTATCCTCACCACCACCCCTCCAAATTAGGGTTTTTGAACATGTTTTCTTAAAATACTCAAACTGCATTCAAGACAGCAAGAAAAATAAAAGAGACCAGTGAGTTCATTTGCGCGTTTTGAATTTGCAGTGGTACTAAGGCTTGCTTTTGGAGCATAGTCCTGGGTTTAAACTACAAATTACAGCCATTTCTTTAATAAGTACTTGCTTTTGAAAGTATTTTTGAAAACAAATAGTGCTTTAAAATTGTGATTTTTCAAGAAGTATGCGTAGATTAAAAAAGTGCTTTGTAGTACTGCTTTATTTATTCTTAGTCACAATACTTTTGTTTTTCAAAACACATTAAAGAAATAGTTGAGATTTTAAAAAATAATTAACAAACACATTTGGATTAAAAGGGCTACTGCTGTCTAATATAGGGCCTCCTGATTCTGTAGTTTTTCTGTTGCTGTTAGGTAACAGGTTTAAGACTTATGAAGAAATGACTGGGAAATAGGAGGAGTTCTTAAAGGTTTGTTTTAAACCATGAAAAGCTGAGCTATACTTCAGAAAGCCTCAACCTTTATGGTCTTGTGACTAAATCACGTAACTGCACATTGTAAAGACAAGGACTCAGTTTCTGTGTCAAAATCTGTCAGAACTGAAAGGAGACACAGGAGAGAGTCCCAGGAGTGGCCCGGAACAAAACAATTTCTTGTACTGCTATTATTGAGTTGGTTGCTGGTTAGTTGGCTTATTCGATGACAAGAATGGAGTTTTAATATTCTTAAGATAGTGCCTCCTACACCTTTTCATTGTTAAAAACATTTTGCTTCAAAGTATACAGGAAAAGTGCGATGTAATGAAACGAAAACCCAGAGCATTAGGTCATTTGGGGAGATTTGAGTCAGCAGGTAACAAATGGATTCCATTATAAGCAATTGTGAACTAACGAAAGCACAGCATAAGCTCTGAAGTACTACACGAAACAGTCCACTGGACTGGTTGCACAGAAGTGGGGCTGGGAAAGTCTAATAAAGATGAAAGCAAACATCAGTTCTCCACTGATGGACATTCAGGTTGTTCCCAGTTTTTCAGTGTCAGAGAATTACTGTAAACATCCTCATATG
Source organism: Indri indri (assembly GCA_004363605.1). Lineage (NCBI taxonomy): Eukaryota > Metazoa > Chordata > Mammalia > Primates > Indriidae > Indri > Indri indri. The sequence goes on from RJWJ010026948.1 coordinate 9,268, forward strand.
TACGTAAAAATGTATGTGTGTTTCTCTAGGACAGTGGTTCTCAATCCACTCCTAAGGAAACACTGATGCTCAGGTTCCATTCAGACCTGTGTTTAAATCAGGACCTGGGGGGAACGGATCCAGATTTTGATGTTTTTAAAAAGCTCCTCAGATGATTCCAATACATAGTAGGCCTTGAGAACCATCATTGTAGGATGGTTCTTAGAAGTGGACTTGCTGAGTCAATGATAAAAACATTGTAAATTTTAGTAGCTATTATAACATCATTGTCTGTATTAGTTAGGATGAGTAGCAGCTGCCAATAATAGAAGCCTAAAATAAATATGGCTTAAACAAGATAGTTTATTTTTATGTAAATATCTAAATATGGGCAACCCAGGGCTGGTATGGCAGTTTTGTTTCATGAAGTCCGCAATTGCCCAGGTTCCTTCCAGTGTTTGTTTTTGCTGAACTAAAGGTAAGCTCCAAGGTAGAGGATAGGGCTCCTGCCATGACATTCATGTTCCAGACAGCAGGGTAAGGGAAAGGTTGGAAAATGAAAGAGGCACAAGGCACAGGTCAGCTATCCTTTTAAAAAGATGCCTAGAAACTCCCACAAGACACCTGGACATGTATCCCATTGGTCAGAACTTGAATTTGAGTCCACACTCAGCCACAAGGAAGGCTGAGAAGCAGGCCTTCTTCTGGGTGACCTGTGTGCCCTGATAAAAACCAGGGGTTCTTTTAATGGGAGAAGAGGTGGCTGACAGTGGCAGCCACCAGCAGTCTCTGCCGCATCTTCCGTGAAAGCTGTAAGAATCTGTGCCCCTACCCAAGAATACAAGTGCCAGTTGCCCAGACCTGGTCAGTCAGAACCCGGCAGTCAGCCAAAAGCTTCAGTGCAGAGATTAAAACTTCAGACGATATACTGGCACAAGGAGAGGCCAAAAAGATTTAAATCAGACTCAGGAAAGATGCTGAAGAGTTGTGAACTTTGTCATGTATCAGAAAATAGTAAACATGTAGAAGGCCAATTTTTTTTTTTTGAGACAGAGTCTTGCTCTGTTGCCCAGGCTAGAGTGCTGTGGCATCAGCCTAGCTCACAGCAACCTCAGACTCCTGGGCTCAAGGGATCCTACTGCCTCAGCCTCCCAAGTAGCTGGGACTACAGGCATGCGCCACCATGCCCGGCTAATTTTTTCTATATATGTATTTTTAGTTGTCCAGATCATTTCTTTCTATTTTTTAGTAGAGATGGGGTCTCGCTCTTGCTCAGGCTGGTCTCGAACTCCTGACCTTGAGCGATCCACCCGCCTCGGCCTCCTAGAGTGCTAGAATTACAGGCGTGAGCCACCGCGCCTGGCAGAAGGACAATTTTTAAGTTGTGTACAATTCTGTCTCTGATTCCTAAGCTGTTGTCCTGGAGGGTGTTTATTACCTTTCAGTGTGGCATTTGTTATTTATTTGCTAACATACTCAAGTTAGTCTGAATATTAATGCTAACCACCCTCATTTGAACATACTGATCAAAGAGGACATCTTAATACATAATTTTTGTATTTCAAATTAAAAATTTTTTAATTAGGAAATGAAAAGTAATTTGATATGTGACTTTTTTTTAACCTGTATTTGTTGTTGCAGTGGATGAAGGTCGCTGTAAGGAACCTGACCGATTGCGGGTGTTTCATAAGAAAGCCATCATGTCTTATGGTGTTTACAAGAAACACCAGAAAGACCCAAGCGAGGAGGCCACCGTGCTGCAGTACGCGAGCCTGGTGGGGCAGACGTGTTCCGAAAGGATGCTGCTGTTCAGAAACTGAGCTGAGCGCAGGCTCCTCCCAGCACGGTGCTCCTCGTGTGCTGATCTGTGACTTGGTTACATGCTCAGCACCTCGGGGGAAACAGTGTAACCGGCCACAAATTAGATGTTTTTATTTTGACTATCCTATGGCTTTTAAAAAATATTTTGTGGCAATATATTTGTGAGAATTTCATGGTTACTATAGAGATGTAAAACTATCTTATGACCTAGCCCCATCGTTGGGGTTTATCATTTTGGAGGATTGTTTCTGTTACAAGATATGCTAAACTTCTTGTTAATATCTTGGAAAGTAAAATTAAGAAGTTAATCTGAATAATTTAATCACAGTTGTGCTTATTCTGTTAGACAGATTAAAACAGACTATTTCCTCAGACCCATTTAAAACACAAGGTTATGCTAGAAAACCTTAAGTATGGGGACGGTGTAAAGTCTGTTTCATCACTTAGAAGATAAATCTTTTTGAGAGAACAGACTGCTGTTACTCAATGTTCAATATTAAGTTGCTGCCAAATGTTCTATTATGTAGCTTAATAGAAAACTTGAAGACGAAAACATAAACATTAAAAAAAGGATCTTGTGTTAGCATCGGGTGTCCATTTGTTCAGGACAGTCCTGTTCATGTCTGTTGTTTTGGCATAATTTTTTTCCCTAGAATAATTGTTATTAGGGCTCTCTCTTACTCTCAAAAGCATCCCAAATTTGGACAATAAAATATATAATTACTCTAGTTATATATTATTTGCTTTATTTCTGAAAAGCTAAGAAATGGAGTTTTTGGCTCCTGCTTTGATCTAAGCCTCGTCCAAAGGAAATAGGAGCCAATTTTTCATTCTTTAGAATTCGGGACATTTATCTTTGGTTATTGATGAAAATTAGTTAATATCTGACTACTTTTATAGCTGTGCCACAAATCACATTTACGTAGGAATCATCTTGACCTCTGTGTTCCAGGATAAGAGGTGGAACGATCTGTTTCCTGCCCATTGATGTGAGAGTCAGAGAGTAGATGCTGCCTTGGCGATTCAAGAGAGAGGCCAGGCCAGCCCTTCTGCCCCTCTCTGCGTCTCTCAGTGAGCCCTTTGCTCATTCAGAGAGGGTCCGCCTCGCGGTGGCCGGCACCACGCCAGGTACAAGGAGGAGAATGAGACACGTCAGTTCTCAGCTCCAGTCACGTTGCCTTGGAAACAGGATGAAGAACAGAGGAGGGTTCTTTTCCTGTGCACTCTTTCTCAGCTGGTCCCCTCTTCTGCTGCCAGCCGCTTGGCCACCAAGCCCTTTTCAGTCCCCATTTTGCCCATTTTTCTGTTTTCTATTGATTGAGCTTTTTAAAAGTTATATTATAAAACAGTAGTTTGAATCTTTGAAAAGTTTTAAACTTTCCTCTAAAGTGCATTGAATTTCAATTAAACATTTAGAAAATAGCCTTCAGCTGGCTGGAATAAAAACAAGGATCATAAAACAATGGTTTTAAAAATCAAATGTCTACAAATGCGAAGTCCAAGTATTTCTTCATTCTTCATGTGTGTGTGTCTCACACCTGCTGCTTGCTGGGTACTTTGCTAACTGGGACAAAGTAGCGAGCAGAGCCATTGTCTCTAATCATAAAGATTTTACATTCTTCTGGAATTTTTGACCTTCAAAATGGTCTCCTAAGAGCATTTAAGAAACTCTTTCTTGGAACTTCCCTAAGAATATATAGAACTTTTTTTTTTCTTATTCCTCTAAAATGAAGTTAGTTTCATTTTATGAATTTTTGGATTACAAAAGTGATACTGTAAGCAATTAAAACTTTAAGTATAAATAAGAAAGTAAAAATAACAAAATCCTACCATACCGAGAGAAAGAAAAAAGAACTATTATATATACATACATATATAATTTTAATATAAATAGAATTAGGCTCTACATGCTATTTTCCTCAACAGTAAATTACAGACATATCTTAAATTTGAAAGAAATTTCAAAATAAGATTTTAGAAAATGTGGCAAGTAATCTCAGCATTATTAAAATAAGTAGGGTAGGATCAGTACTTGGTTCCCTTGGCATTTGGATGTCCACGCTGACGTCCTTAGCTGTGTCACATCCTACTTTCATCCTTGTGCTTAGCTTGTAACACAGCGTTCAAGAAGATCACAACTCTTGAGTATCAAAAGAAGAGAAAACTCGAATCTGACATCTTACCACGACTCTGGTTCCTTCCTGCAGAATCCATTTTGGATTCCTTCACAGGAAAATGATTTCTCATCCCTGTCTGTGAACCTTTGTGCCGTCCCTGAGGGTGGCATTCCAGGTTGGCTCCAGTGAAGCTTCAGGGTGACTTGGGCATGGAGATTCTTCAACTCAGTTGCTGTATCCGTGCATGTGTTTTTTTGAGAATAGTGTATTGATCCCAGTAGCCAAAGTGTCTTCAAAGGACACGTATGTTTTGGAGACCCGAGTGGATATCACTAGTGGGCTAGAAAAGGACAGTCAAAGAAAGTGACCCAATTCTGTTAGTTGACAAGCAGTCTGGCAGACAAAATTGTTAATGGCTTTCATCTAAAGAAAGACACCTGAGAACCTTTCAAAAGACAGTTTGTATCTTTTCAAGGCAGGAAGCTTTGCATTTGCAATCTTAGTGTTGTGTCCCCTTCTGATTTCAAATAAATTCACACCTACCTTTCTCTGTTGAGAACAAAGATATAATTTTGATTTCCCATGCTACCATTTTATTTAAATTATTCAGGTCTATGAGATTTGTGTTATTTTTTAAATGTAATCTGAGCACTTTTTTTATATTCTAAAAGATAGAGGCTATTATCAGATAAATATATTCATTTAATTAAAATTATTTAGATAAGAAATTATTATTGTTTATGTTCACTTTCAAATGGCTTATCCTATTTTCATCCATTTCGCAAATGGTTATGTGTGGTTTCCTAACATGTCAGAATTTATTATGTAAAGGAATCTTTTCAGATTTCTGGAGAATATATGGTTTGATTTTGTAGACATTGTACGATTTCAGTTGGATAAAGATGAGAAAGAATACGATGAACAGTTAACTAAAATGTATCGTTAACTTAAAAGGAAGAGGTCAGGCGCAGTGGCTCATGCTTATAATCCTCGCACTCTGGGAGGCCAAGGTGGGAGGAGTGATTGAGCTCAGGAGTTTGAGACCAGCCTGAGCAAGAGTGAGACACTGTCTGTACTAAAAATAGAAAAAATTAGCTGGGTGTGGTGGCGTGCACCTGTAGTCCCATTTACTTGGGAGGCTGAAGCAGGAGGATCGCTTGAGCCCAGGAGTTTGAGGTTGCAGTGAGCTAAGATGATACCACTGCACTCTAGTCAGGGTGTCAGAGCGAGACTGTGTCTCAAAAAGAAAAAAAAAAAAAAAGAAAAATGATGTGGAAACAGTTGGGAAATGTTTGAATTTTAGTTATTCAGGTATATATTCTTTTCCAGAAGACAACCAATGACAATAAGGCAAAACAAGTTCGATTGCGTGTGATGTTTTATGTTTTTGTACGTGCTTTTTGAATAATCCATTTGATAAAACTTGAATGGAAAAAATAAAGCTGTTTTTATCTGCAGTGGCTCTTGCTGGTCATTACTTAAAAGACATGTGTCTTTATCTTTCAAATTCTTGAATACATTTTACCTGCAGTGAATATGTAGAAAACAGAGGTAAAACATTGGCTATATGAATCATAAAATTTAATTTTCAGTAGTTGGAGTTCAGACCATTTGGTTATGTAAATCAAAGTGTGGTGGATTCCTTTCTCAGAAGTAGAGTAAAATAAATCTCACTCTAAGTGAAAAGTCTGGATTTTTGCAAGATAAGTTAGAAAATAGACATTTTTTTACCCAAAAAGATTGAAAATAGGACTTAAGTAGCAAACTCAAATATAATTTTTCCTACAAAGTTTTATTTACAGAGACATTTTGAAAAATATCTCTTAAAGCAAAGTGTGCTTTAATTGTTGCTAAGAGTTCATATATTTATGGAATACATTTACTAGTGTTTTATCTTTTTACAGTGAAGTGGATTGTGGTGGGTTGTGACAAATTGAATCCTATTTAAGTGATTTAAATATTACAGAATGTAAATATCTTTAATGTTTTTCTTATTTGAAATGGACAGTGGGTTCATCAGAAAACATTTAAACAATATAGAAAAGAATACTGATGAAAAAAATCACTTTTAATCCCATCACTGACTACTGCTACTGACTGCCATTCACATTTGGTATTTTTCCTTTCAAACTTTTTTCTACCTACACATATGTATACGTCTTGTTTCTAAAGAAAAATGCAATCATGCTATGTATATTGTTTCATTAGTTTTTCATCTAATATATCGTGAACATCTTAGTATACTGTGAACATGAAAATAAATGAGGAAGAACATAATCTTTTTCATGCCTGCATAATATTCAACTGTATCCATAATCTTTTGGAAAGGAGCACTTAAGACTCTGGCCCCTTCTTACGGGCAGTAGGAGTTGTAATTAACTAGCATTAGTAGTTTCTTACCAGTTCTTTGCAACAATTGGTGCTATAGACAGAATGTTTGTGTCCCCCACCAAATTCATATATTGAAATTCCACCGTGTGCGGACACAGCGAGAAGCTGCTGTCTGTGAACCAGAAAGCAGCCTTCACCAGACGCCAAATCTGCCAGCACCTTGATCTTGAACTTCCCAGCTCCAGAACTGTGAGAAATTTTTATTGTTTTTAGGCCACCAATTTATGGCATTCTGTTACAGCTTAAACAGACTAAGACACCTGTTAACATTATTCTTATCCCCGGTTCCCTTTGCCTTTCACCAGACAGTAGGAATTTTCTTCTTAACTGAAGCTTCAGGGAACATGTAGCTTTTAAAACTCTCGTTGTCCCTTCCACTAGGTATTTTTTGGGAGACCTATGCTACTGTGTTTACAGTTTGCATACCTCTAAAATTTCCAGTTAGAAATGTTCTTCTTTAAAAGCTTAAGGTTATTTAAAACAAATGAATGTTCTGATTTATTGATTATAGAACAGAGGTCTTTAAAATGGGTTTACTAGAAAGGATGGGTAACCATATCACTATTATTAACTTAGCCAAGCTTTTTACTTTTTAAAATATATTGGCTGTTTATTTTGAGATTCATTCTAAGTAAAATTGCATTATTACATCCAGTTGGTTGTCACGGTTGGTCTCTTCAATCCAGTCCTATCCAGAAAATACTGGCCCATTAACTATTTCAATGAGACTATATGTCTAAATATATTTTGTTTCCCAAATTTTTATTCTTTCAGAGCTTAAATATAGATTGCAAATACAGGTAGCTTGGTTTCCTCATCATACCTCTTTGTCTGTAATGTGAAGGAGCAATTCCAAATAAAAGTGCTGTTAAAGAAACACTGGTATAACAAATCTGACTGGTACGTGCCATTTGTGATACCACTCAACAGTAAGTGTTTCAGCCACCTTGGAGAGAGGGGCGTCCTTCACTTGTCTGGCATGCATAATGCAGCCTCTTAGGGACGAGCACAAATATTGTTTCTTTGATCATAAAGTTTGATTAAATGGTTTTTAAATTTTATTTATTTTAATATTACAGGCTAGAGCCATTATAAGAAAAAGATATAAATGTTGTATTCTTATATAATTCAACTATGTGATTTTCGATTGAATTTTTTGTGAACCTTAATTTTTCATGCTTGTCAGTCTTAAAATCATTTAACATAGGCTCCTTTTTTATTTAATTAGTGTTAAATGAAAACTCATGAATACTTCATGAAGTCCAATTCATCACACTTTGTTAATTCAGTATTCAGTAAGTCTGAATAGCATCTCTCAACTAATGGCGCTTTTTGATCATGAAACAAGAAAAACAGCTATTTTAGGCTTGTGAATTCAGAGCTTAAGGCTTTTAGTTCAGTTGAATATGGAAAGTTCTACGTGTTTGTCCAGCATATTTTAAAATATTGAGAGGTAGCCAGACTGTAATTTGGAAGGTAACTGTTGCTGCTGTGAGTTAATTCATGACTTTTAAAGGAAACATATATATACACACACACATACAGCAAGAGAGAATGTGTGCTTAATTAAAGCTCCCTAGTAATGGTATGACTTATTCTCAGTTTTGATTCCATGAGTCGACTCAATAAAGGGTTTGGGTTTTTCAAGCCTATAGTAAGAGTCACACAAACTGGCAAGGCTGCCCTGTCCAATAAGGTAGCCATTAGCTACATGTATGTATTTAATTAAAATTTAAAACTAAAATTCAGTGCCTCAGACTCAACAGCCACAGCTCAGGTGCCCAGTAGCCACATGTGGCCAGCCCGTGGCTACTGGGTCAGTTTCCTAGAGCCGCCGGGGTGGCTTAAAGCAATAGGAATTTATTCTCTCAGAGTTCGGGAGGCTAGAAGTCTGCAATCAAGGTGTCAGCAGGGCGGTGCTGTCTCTCTAGCATCCAGACTACTCTGCTTGCCTCATCCTTGCTTCTGCTGGTGGCCAGCAATCCTTGATGTGCCTTGGCTTGCAGATGCATCACTCCCAGTTTCTGTCCCTCTGTTCACATGGCCGTTCTCTCTCTGTTTCTGTGTCATCTCATCTTTTAAGGACACCAGTCAGATTGGATTTAGAGCTAATCCTGTATGACCTCGATTTATTGATTATACGTCTGCAAAGACCCTAGGTCAGACTCACAGGTATCTAGAGTTAGGACCTGCACATTTCTTGCAGGCACACAATTCAACACACAACAGCTACCACGCTGAACAGTGTCGTGCAGTTATGCATATGTGTGCATTTAGTATCTCATTACTGTGTCAGCTTCCTAGTCGTGTCGTTAGGATTTACCGTTAAGCTACGTACCAGACATGATGCTTCCTTGAACAATTTGGCGGAAAGATTAATTCAGAAATATTTACACCAGATTCCTGCTATTTTATTTTGATTTTTTAATATTGCATCTTAAATTTTCTTCCAAGTTTCTAGTTATTCTAGTTACATATTCATTTTAATCAAATAGAAAAAAATCTTTATAAATGTATCAGTAATGATCTCTGAATTTATTGCAATAAAAGGATTTTAATGCATCTCTCAAAAGAAGCCTACCCCAAAATGAAAAGTTTTAAAAGATTTATTAATTCATTTATAACAATAATAAATGTTACTTTTTTTACATTACATGTTTTTATTTCAGAGTATTACAGGGGTGCAAACACTTTGGTTACTTCTACTTTTTAACATACAGCTGGTGGATAACTCACATGAGTAAATCAGCCTACCCTTTAAAGATTTTTTATTCCTTTATTGTTGTATTTTTTAGGGTTATTTTGATTACTAGGTTTTTTTCCTAGTACTTCTAGTCTACTAGCTACTTCTAACCCACACGTCGATGTCCTCAACACAGATCTTCCGGCATTTCAGTGGAGTCATGTTATTTAGATACTGAGAGGTTAGGACCTCTTCACCAAAAATTGGTTGAAGACTCCCCACCCCGGTTCCCTGCCCTGCCAGCGAGTCTGCGGTTGGGGGAGATCTGCAGGAGTCCCTGATGACCGGCAGTGGCCATGGGATGTCTGCACGAGCATCTGCAGAAAGAATGACTGTCTAGTCTTCCCGATTTTCTGCCTGTTCTCGAGAGCCACGTGGTAATTCACTTAATACCCTTACACTTGTTATTTTACTAAGAAGACCAGGCAAATAATCAGCGTGGACAACTGTATGCAATTAAGTCTTCGGCATCTACAGCAGCTGGTGGTTATGCTCAGAGTAATTATTATTTCTGATAAAGACACTAACGATTCTGTTGGGAAAGTTTGGAAATAAAGGAACCAGGTTTAGAGGGAAAATGTGGAGAACGGTCTGACCTTATTATAACGAGTGGGTTATTCAATTCCATCGCCGGTTCATTGCCTCCATAAGGATATGGAAACTCGCACGTCAGCATTATCGGTGTGTGATGAATTGTGCACCCACCTATCTGCGGCTGCTTATCTGGCCACTTCGCCATCTGGAACATAGACGCGGTATCAGAATGGAAGGCAGGACGGAAAACCTGCCGCTCAGCAGCTAGAGCGGGCTGGAATCCACGCACTCAGAAGGTTGCCTTGCTCCTGGGAGGGCCGTGTGTTGCAGGAAAGAGCACGGGCTTTGTAGAGATATATCTCTGAAGAAATTTTTGGCACCAGAGCGAAAGGAAATGACGTACTAGGGGAAGGGTGCACGTGTCCTGGCCAGCTCTCTGCACGCACAGCCGACGACACTCCACACTGCCAGCAGCACGTGTGCCCGGCGCACAACGGTGGGTCGGGGAGTGCCGACGTCAGACCTGGAGCAAACCTCTGACCCCGTTCCACGAGCCACTGCATCCTTTCACTGACCTTAGTAAGTGAAAAGAAAAAGAAAAGGTGGGGGGACCTGGACTTGAAACCAGACTCTGTTCAAGTCCCAGAATCACTTACTGATTTTGTGGCTTTGGGTGAGGGCCGCAAGGTCAGCCAACCTGGGCTTCCTCCTCGGGAGTGGTGAGTTGGGCAGGCTGGTAGGAGTGAGATCTGCCAGTGTAGACGGCTCAGTGCACGGCCTTGCTGCCCTGCTGCTCTTCACCCCGGTATATCTTGCCCAAAGCAGGTGTCTACCAAAAAGAAAGGTAATATTAATAAAACTCAAGTTTTAAAAAACATTTTTAAGTTTTAAAAAACATTACAGAAAAATAGGTAGAGTAAACCCTGCCAACCCCAGGCCTGGAATTCTAAACATCTCAACAGCCCCTGAGCCCACAGTAGTTTCAGGCCAGTCTGAAACTACTGCATTATCAGCTGACGTCGATAATGACAATGCTACATTCTATGGTATAATGCAATTTAAATATGTCATAGTTAAAGCAATAAAAAGTTTCTATTACTGGATAAATACAGTAATCTGCAAAATTCACAGTATTAGAAAGACCTTCAAGGCTGTGGAATTAGAATCCATGTTAAATACCCGTTCACAAAGAATGCTCCAGTGTTAGACGGCTAAGAACTCCCCACTGGCCGCCTTGCTCTAATAGAATGTGGATAAACAATGATTCATAGGAACCCGCCGAGGGAGCCTCACTCCAGTGGGGCCGCCATTCAGGATTTCCTTAGTATAATGGGGGAATAAAATGGGGTTGGGGCCTCGGTACAATTATGCACATTTTTGTTTGTTTTGTTTGAGACAAAACTAAACAACAGGATATCTGGAAAACCGGCCGCATTTCCCGGGCCGCGCTGATTGCCTGGCCCGGCAGGTCGCCGTATCCAGTTGCAGCTGAACTGATAATGACCGGACTGTTTCCATCTTGCCCCCAGCCGCGCTGGCTTTTCTTCCTCCTCCTGCATTATTGTTCTGCATGAAGGCAAATCCTGGAGGAGGCATGACATCTTAAAATGGGCTTTTCACAGAGCCACACAGGATAGCCGAAAACCGTCGTCACATAGGTTAGGAAATCAAAAGCAAGTTTTGGGGAATGGAAAAATAGATTGTGCAGTACTCTGGGGTGCTGCCTAAGTGGGGGGCTGGGGAGAGGGAAGCGAGGTGGAAGACAAACACTTGGAAATAGTTCTGTAGCTTTTACTAGAAAAAACGGTTTCTATATTTGAATAGCAGTTTTCTGCGGTCTCATCAAACATGAAAAGTGGATTCCGCTGTGTGCGCGGCCGGGCGCCCCGCAGTGGGCCGGCGTGCTCGCGCTCCACGTCCGAGCCTCGTCAGAAACGCTCTGCTCCCAGATCGCGTCCTAGCCGCCGTCCCCAGAGCCCTGATGGCAGAGGGTTGGAACCGCGGCAGTGACTCTGCCGTCCCAGAGCGGCCCTCGCGCAGGGGGCCCCGGCTGTGACCCGACCTTGACCAAAAGTAAGTGACTGTGGGGAAAGAGGCTTTCTGCAAAGCCTTGCTTGTTGACAGCGGTGTTTGCTCAGTGCACGTTTGGGTGCACAGTGGACTCCATCCCCTTCCCTCCCTCCGGCCGCCCTGTCAGTTACGTTTGCCTGAAAGCCGCCAGGGGGCAGAAGAAGCTTCCTTGCTTGGTTTTTCTTTTTTTGGTACTTTTTTTTTTTTTTTTTGGACTTCTGACTAAATATACACAGAAAGGCAAACCCTTCCTTCTTTGTCCATCAGGTCAATGTTTTTGCTATAAATTATATTTTCCAATTCTCCGTATCATTGATTTTTGTCAGATTTGGGTTGTCTTTGAATTAATTCTTCCTTCTGCAACTAAGGCAATTGTGAGTGGGACATTTTCATATCAGCGGAGATTTCTGTTGATTAATGGTCTCGTTATGCGATCCTACCCGGACACAGCGTCCCAGCCTCCTGCGTTACTCCCCGCCCGCCCAGGCTGGCTGGGAAGTGCAGCCCTGGGTGCTTTTGTTTGGATTATTGCAGTGGCCTTTCACCCACCTGTCCCCCACGCCCCCCGCCACATGGCACAGGTGCCGCCAGTTTCGTCCGCCCAGGCACCAGCCGCCAATCCGTCTCTCCCTGGCCCAACCTCCGGCAGCTCCTCATTGCCTGCCTGGTGATGTCTAAACTACCCCACCTGGCAGGCCCCAGCTTACCTTTCAAACTACTCACAGTCACGCCCCAACCCCTTCGAGCTCCACAGGTTCCAATCTTCAAGATCCATGTCAGGGGCTGCCTCCTAATTAGCACTTTTTCCGCAATATCAGAATCCTTTCTTCCTTGGCAAGTTTCTAGAAAACCAGCAGCACAACTGGGGCCATAAGATTGAGGCAGGTTGGTCTCAGTCAAGTAAGCCAAAGACTAGACTCATTTGAGAAACCTTCTGGAGAAAGGATTCGTGTGCTGTGTGGATGCTGAAAACCCAGTGTCCACGACCCAGCAGGTCTGCCCCTCGGTTCCTCAGCACTCCGTGGCAATGTTTAGGAAGCATTTCTGAGAATCGAGTTCAAACTGGACCCTGTCAAACTCTGCAGGCTCTTAACACTTTAAGAACAACAGAAACATTTGTAAAAAAGAGTTGTAAATTTGCAGTATATAAACGAGTTTTGTTTTAGAACCCTAGAAAAGTGCTAGTCTGCTCTTTCATGTGTGGTTACTAAAGGTGATCACTAAAGGACAGGTTGGTGGCTGTGGGTTGAGCAGGTGCCCGGGGAATGTCCCCAGAGGTGAAGATGATGCTTGAGTGGATGTTTGTGCCTAGACAGGTACCTTAGTGGTCACCTGCTGCCAAAGGAACAGCAAGAGAAAAGAACAAATAAAGGATCCCGTGGACAACGGGGGGTTGGTGTGCCTCCAAGCAGGGAGGGACGCATATGGGGGGATTGTCTGGGGACTCTGGCTGGTGGTAGAAGGAGCAGTTGCTTCGCATAATGAATTCCTGGCCTAATGGGTATGTAGATCCTGGACTTGTGGCAGGACTGTTTTTGGTTTAGTGCTCACACACCAGAAAAAACAGAATGCACCAATATGCATTGAAAATTCTTAAAGGGATCAGTGTAATCCCTATTTAATTTGGACTTTTCCCTTAAATTCATTCTGCGAATGGTAAGACATTCCAGTAATGGACACAAAGGCATTTCTA
>RJWJ010026949.1:0-22632 GCA_004363605.1 Indri indri
TCCTCAGCCTGGTCTAGCTCCATCCTGTGGGCTTCCTGCCCGAGCGGGAAGAGGCCCTGACTGCTCACTTCTGGGTGTGAGGACTGCCCTGCCCTGACCAGGAGGCCTCACGGACTGTCACCTGTGTCAGTGCCTTGTGATGCTCCCTGACTCATGGGAGGAGAAGCACAGGTGACTTGGGTTTTATGCGGTCAGCAGACAGAGCCCTTGGGCTCTCCAGATGTGCTTGCTGCGCTGCGGGGGAGGAGAGGATGGGCCTGGGAAGCCACCTGGGCACATGGGTGGTTTGGGTGTCCCAGGAACCTTCCCAACCTACACTGAGAACCGCCTTGGAGGTGTAGCTTGATCTCCCCACGTAACAGAGGAGAGGAGCGAGGCCCAGGAGGGGAGGGGCAGCTCCGGGCCCTCCTTTCTCCCACCTCCTCCCATGCGCCTCTGATTTCAGCTCAGCTGCTGGCACAGCAGCCGACACAGACCCTTCCCTCCCGGAGATCTGCAGGGGTGGGGCGGGTAGGCACAGATGCCCACACCCAGCTCCCTCTGTGTGTCTCAGCAGGCCAAGTGTGTGGTGGCCTGGAGCAGAGCTGGTGAAACAGTCCCAGGCTTGTGTCACCCTGCTGTCATCTTCCCTACCCTGTGGACTTCCCCGTAAGAGCATCCTCTCCTCGTCATCTGGCCCAGCCTTGTGCCTCAGACAAGGACTCAGCCTCTTTCCAAAAACTTCTCTGAGATGCCTTATACTGAGTCCTGAGAACCACGTGTCTTTGCAGGGCCGAGATAACGCTGCCACGTGGTACACTGCATCCTTGCAGAATAAAGGAAACGTGTCCATGTTTTTAAAAATGTTTTATTGAGGTATAACATAAAAATATAGCAAGAGTACAGGTCATCAATGTCGAGTTTAATGAATCTACACACATATTCCCCACCCAGATCAAGATATAGAGCATTTCCAGGACTCCAGAGGCTGGCGTCCTTGAACCCTCTTCTAGCAAACCCCTCCCCCCAAAGTAACCCCTAGACTGACTTCTCTCACCATTTACCTACTCTTGTACTTCCTGAAGGTGGAATCATACAGTATACTCAGGATTTCTTTTCTTTTTGATATGATGTCTGTGAGATTCATCCATGTTGCCACATGTATCAGCAGTGTGTTCTTCGTTACTGCAGAGTATTCCATTGCGGGGTGTACCATGATGCATGCACCCATTTTACTGTTCATGGGCATTTGGGTTGTTTCCAGCTTGCGGGTCTTGTGAACATTCATATGAAGTATTTGTGCAGACATACATACTCATTTCTCTATATGCCTAGGGGTGGAATTTCTAGGTCATGGGTAAGCATATTTTTAGTTTTAGTAGATAACTGCCTAACAGTTTTCCAAAGTGATTGTACCAGTTGACACTCCCACTAGCGATGTACGAAAGTTCCAGTTATGCCACGTCCTCACCAGCCCTTTTTCATTTTAGCCATTCTGGTGGGCATGTAAGCATCTCTCACTGGGGCTTTAATTTACTTTTCCCTGGTGACTAATGATGCCGTACACCTTCTCATGTGCTTGTGGGTCATTGGACGCCTTCTGTGCGTGTGTGAACTGTCTGCTCAAGTCTTTCGCCCTCTATTGGGCTGTTTACCTTTTCTTGTTGATTTATAGGAGCTCTTCACATGTACTGGATCTGAACTTTTATCTGATATATGTACTGTGAATATCTTCTCCTACTATGTGGTTTCATTTCTTAATTTCATTTTCTTAATGATGTCTTTTGATGGACAGAGTTACTAATGCTAATGAAGTCTACACTATCCATCTTTTCTCTCGTGTTGAATGCTTTTTGCACCCTCTGTAAGAAATCTTTGAGAAGCCCACGTTTTGTGCTGGCAAGGGCCATGCCAGCTTCCATTCCTTCCCCCCTCTGGTGCAGGGGTCAGTCGGTTGTTTACTCGCCCGGCCTGGTGCATGCAGCCACCTGGCCATCAATTTACCCGCCCACCTGTCCATCCACCTACCCACTCACTCCCCATCCATGTGTTACTCCCGCCCACGCAGTCACCCATCCATCCACTTACTGACCCAACCAGTATTTATCGCTATCATCGTGAGCTGAGTGATGACAGTAGTAAGAGGCTGAGATGTGGAAGAGTAAGTGAGATGAACAAGACCTCCGAGGAGCTGGTGATCTGGATGGCGAAAGTACAACGTACACAAAATCCTTGACAGATTCTATCTGTCCTCATGGTGTCCTGAAGTCTATAGCTCTCATTCATTACTCTCTCACACTTCCATCCGTTTGTCCTTGCTCTGTGACACTCCTTCCAATATTTGTGGATATTGTAGATCTGACTGATTCCTACCCACCGACCTGAGCTGCAAATAGAAAAGGTGATTCTTACCTTCCTTGTTTTAGATTCTTGGCCTTTATTAATGTGGCCTGAGATGGTTGGCAGCCCTGGCCCATCAATGGCTTAAATCTTGCTGTGACCAGCCTGTATTCAGAGGAGTGTCCCCCAGTAGAGGGGCACCTCCCCCAGGCCTGACTGGCCAGCTGTGAGTGTCTGGAGGCTGGGCCTGTGGGACTGGCAGGTGGCCCAGTCTGGCAGCAGAGAGGTGGGCTGTGGGCCTGAGAGGGCGTTTCAACAGGGCAGGCAGAGAGGGAAATGGGGGAGGGGTCGGCATGAGCTACCATGCAAAAGGGGGGGTCTCCCTCCTGACTTGAAAACGGGGTGGACTCAGGCTCTTTGCTGCTGGGGCTTGGGTCAGGCTGAGGCCTGGGGGCTTAAAGTGGGGCCCGGGGCTGGCAGTGGGGAGGGCAGAGGGCCTACACCCCTCCTGGGAGGCCCCATCTGGACTCTAGCCACCATCCTGGCAAATGTTCCTGGCTCCCCAGCCCTAGCCTCTGACTACCTCCCTCACCTCGACCTCTCTTCCTAGGGGCAGTGGCTCAAAACCAGCAAAAACAATAAAGATCCCACAGCCCTGTCCCCAACAGGCCAGGCTCTAGCCACCACTCTGAGATCTGACCGCCCAGAACTCCCTGGCAGGCCTGGCCGCTGTCCTGCCCGGGCAGCACCTGCCCTCCCAAGGACACTGGCCCTTTGTCGGAGGAGATGGCTTGTGGGGACATCCCCGAGGAGGGGCCGTGCTGAGCGGGCCAGGCTGGCGCCAGGCGGGACGGAGAACCTCAGCAAACAAGGCCTCCTCCACAGCAAACAAGGCCACCCCCACTGGGTGGGGGCAGGACGGGGCAGGGAGCAGCAGTCCAACTGCAGCGCCTGAAGGGGCTGGAGCCGGGGCCAGGACTGCGGCTGGGGAGCAGGCCCCTTGTGCCCCAGACACGGAGGTTCCTCCCTCTCTCCCTCTCCAACTCCCCACCCTGAGCTCCACCCCTCGCACGGTGGCCCTGCCAGCTCTGGCTTGGGAGGGCAGGGCACACATCCCCTCCTGCCAATGTGACTGGACCCACCTTTCTGGTCCCTCACCAGGCAGAGAGCCTGAGAGTGGCCCCTCCGCTCACTCTTCTCTCAGAGCTCAGGGGAGACAAAGACCCCCTGACCTGAAGTCAGCCCCTCATAGGCCCAGTGGCTGAGCTGACAGAGAGGCAGGTCTGGGCCCAAAAGAGGACCCTTCCTGTCCTTCATCTGTGACAGGCACCTCAGTGAGTACTTTACCTGTAGCATCTCATTAGATCCCCAAGGCAACCTTTGGAGGATGTACTGATAATAGCAACATGCCATGGCTTCCCCAGGGTCGTCCAGGAAATCAGTGGGGAGCCCAGGTGCGAAGGAGCCCAGGTGTGAGCCCAGGCTGTCTGACCCCACAGCCTGTGTCTCCAGATGGTCAGTGCTGCAGCGGAGAGGCGGTTGCGGAGAGAGGAGGAATCTCCTCCTCACCCTGTAGGAATGGGGAACTCCAAGTGATGTCCCAGGGGGGATTCATAGAGCCATTATTGCTCCAGACACAGAGTCTGGGCAGAGGGCACGTCCAGAGGGAATGGGACCAGAGAGAAGGCTGTCTTGATCGTCCAGACGGCAGCCATGGGGGCGCCCCTGGGGGCTCCCATCAGGAAAGAATTTGTTGCTAAGCTGCAAGGAGTGCAGCGCCTTCAGGTGGCCTTCAGAGCCACCTCAGCTGTCAAGCAGAGGCCGTGCTTTCCTGGGCAGCCCCAGCCCCAACCGCACAAAGCGGGCCTGGCTGTCTGAGCTCCTGCGCTCAGGTTGGGCAGATCCGAAGCTGCTTCTGTCTTCCACGGGCACCGCTCCCCTGTCAGCCTTGTGGACTCCCAGCCTGTCTCAGCCTGTGCTTCCCGGAGGACCACAGGACACAACGTCAACTACAGCAGCTGCAGAAAGGAGGGAGGCAAGGCGGGAGGGGTGGACTGGATGGAAACCTCACGGCCGTGCTAACTTCAGGGACCTCACCCAACCTCTGGGTGCCCCGGTTTCCTTGTCTATAAAATGGAGCTAATGATCTCTGGAGCTAATAATTTTCAGTGATTGAATGAATGTGACCTCAGCACAGTGCTCAGATTAACTAATGTATACAGTTATTAACATTTTAGCTGCACTCGTAATGAATAGTTTGATGTGTTTCTCTTTGCTTTACTGTAAACCTCTTGAGCGCAGGGCCAGGGTCAATCTTGCTCACCGACGTGTACAGATCTGGCACAGGCTTGACACAGAGCGGGTGCTCCATGAAGGTTTGCTAAAGGGATGAATGGACGGGATTAAATTAGATGGGGACGGGCCAGCCAAGGGTGACACCCAGTTTGTAGCTGGGGTGCCTGGGTGGATGGTAGTGCTGTTCTCTGACACGGGAGTCTGGGAGGAGGGGTGTTTTGGGGTGGGGGGTGTACTGAGTTCCCACAGGGCCAGGGCGTTTGAGGATTCTGTAGACCCACCACATGGGTAGGGCCCAGGCCAGAGGAGGTGCCTGACTAGGGCTCCTGTCAGACCTCATTAGGTATCCACCACCTCCCACAACAGGAGTTCTGGTTATCTCTAGCTGCATAACAAACCACCCCAAACCCAGTGGCATAAAACAGCAGCAATCATTTATTATTATCCTTTCTCACAGTTCTTAGGGCTGACTGGGCTCAGCTGGGCGGTTCTCACTTGGGGCTCTCAAGTGATTGCAGTCAGATGGCAGCTGGGGCTGGAGCATCTCAGGGCCTCCTCGCTCACGTGTTTGGCAGCTGGCACCTCAGCAGGGGCTGTCAGCTGGAACACCTACTGTGGCCCTTCCACGTGGCCCAGGCTTCCTCGTAGTGTGGGAGCAGGATGTCAAGAACGATCTCAGAGCAAAAGCCAGGCGGAAGCTGCATTGCTTTTATGACTTTACACTGGAAGACACGCAGCCTTACTTCAGCCACGTTCTGTTGGTTAGAAGCAAGTCACTGAGCCCAGCCCATATTCAAGGGAAGAGGAACACAACTCTGCCTCTTAATGCCAGGAGTGGAAAAGAAATTGCAGACATATTTTACAACCACTGCACCAAGAACCACTGGAGGCTCAGCCCCGCAGAAGCTAGGATGACCCCTATTTCTAATAGGGGCAGTTTAGAAGCTCAAGTGACAATTGGCCTGGCCAAAGAGCTCAGCATCTGTGGCACAGAGTTGAGTCTTAATGGTAGCTGCTCGATGAAGAAGTGAGTGAATGCAAAAGTAAGGGAGAGACGGAGGGAGAGTGACTGGCACCTGGCCAAGCTGGAGCCCGGGACCACTTGACCTTGCACCCAGCTCTCATGTTGGGACCTTGCCTGGTCCGCCAGCCTTCTGTGTCCTGACTCTGCCCCACCATGTAGCTGGTCCCTTCAGGCTCTAGGATGGAGAGCTGTCTTGCTCTTTCTGGGATTTGTCCCTGTTGGGTCCTGCTGTTGGAAACCCTCTATGGATGATCACTGCCTGCCAGTGGGGGCTCCAATCAAGCTTTCTCCAAGACCCTCCCACACGTCAGTCAGGCCCTCTGCCCCTGTGGGACCTCTCAATGCCAGCCGGTGGCTTAGACTCTCACGCGGCTGCCCAGCCCCAGATGCTCAGCTCCTCTGGCTCCCTCCTTCACTGCTCCCTTCAGAGGCCCCTCCTAGACTACCCCTGTGTGCCCCAAAGAGTTGGGAGTCCTGAGCCCAAAGAAGTGCTGGGACTGGGCCAAAGGAGAGGCCTGGGAAAGGCCACACTGAAGGGCGGGGCAGGGAGGAAAGACTGAGAAGGAGATGAGAATGGGGGTGGTCAGAGAGGTCTGCGGGAGACCAGAGGTGCAGCCCCAGGAGAGCCCAGTGTCCAGAGAGCTGCCACCCTAAGGAGCCCGAGAGAGCAGGGCCAGGCGGGGTTGGGAGAGGGAGCTGAGGGGAGAGTGGCGGTCAGGGTGCAGGGAAGGTGTGTGCTGACGGCTCAGTTGTCACCTTAGAGCCTGCCCCACAGACTGTGCAGTGTGGGGACCTGGAACTTTCTGAGGCAGAGGTTCCAGGAGGCATTTCCAGTTGGTGAGATCATGGCCCAGAACAATCTTGTGGGTGTTTCTCCAGAACAGGCACCAAGAGAGAGGCCAGACCCCCTCTCTGATCCTCTAATAACAGCCCTGGGCCTGAAGCCAGAGAAGTGTGCAGGGTCTCCAAGTCCTGGGAGGCCCCCTTGCCACGCTCTTCGTCATTTGTTGGAGCCACGGATGCCCTGAGAAGTTCCAGATTAGGAGCCTTCAACTCGTCGGAGTGACCACCGCTATGCGCCACGCACAATGGGGGAGAGAAGCGAGGGAGACCTGGTGCATGCCATTGAGGAAATTGCCAGGTGTGACAGTGACGGAAACGAGGATCACAGTAGCTGCTGTTCACTAAAAGCTCGGTGTGACAGTCAGAGAGCCCCACAGGCACCGTCTCATTCCAGCTCCTGAAGTTGAAAGCAGGTATCTAACACGCATGCTATGCCTAGGTCTACACCTGTGACACTAAAGCTAGGAATTGGGTCCCCAGCAGGAGGTCCAGTGAACTAATCGGCCCAGCCTACCAAAGGTAGGGTGCCTCTGAAGTGCAAGTGTTTAAACTAGGTATGCCACCAAATCGTCGCCTGTTTCCCCTTACACTTCCTTCATTTGCTTCTGTGCTTACAAAACGTGGACCATTTTGAAACCAATATTCTCTTCTGGCTCTTATGGTTTCGTGTTGCATTTTACTCACCAATATGCTCATAAATGACTTTGAGGTTGCATTGTGTGCTTTCTGCTCCCCCAAGCAGCCTTGACTCGGGGAGACTAAATCACAGAGTCTTAGAACCAGGAGGAAAGTGACAGGTCACCTGGCCCCACCAAACAGGCATCCTCTGGGCCTCTCTGCTTGGTATCTCCTGCACACCTCCAGCCATGGGGAGTTTATTGCTTCGAAGTGTCATTCTGCACTAACGCTGATTGATAGACATTGTTCCTCTAAATAAGCCCAAATCTGGCTCTGGCTGGTCCCGGTCAGGCCTATGGAGTGCCACTGTGGTCTCTGCCCCAGGGCAGCCCTCCCCACTCTGGAGATGGCATTGCGTCCACCCCACTGCACCTCTCTCCTCTAGTGACCAGCCTTGGCTAGAGCTGCTCTGCGCACACGTGATTCGCAGGGTCCCCTGCTCCCCTTCCCCCAGGTCTTCCACTGGACAGGCTGGGCCTGTCCTCCTGCTGTGATCCCCTGACGTGCTTGGACTATCCCAGCCCCGGGGCCTGTGATACAGACCCTTGTCTTAGGAACACCGTCACTCGATCAACTGTTTAAGCCTCTGCTCATCTAAAATCTGAGATCTTTGTCACATAAATTGAAACCTCCCTCAGCCTGACCTCCTGACCTTTTGTACTAAATTCAGCGAGAGCTGAGATAGCACTAGAGGCAGGTGCCAAGTTCTGGGATCGGGCAGAGCTGGGCCAAATACAGGCTGCTCGGCCACTGTCTCAGCATCGGGGAAGGCCCATGAAACTTTGGACAGCTTATGTGACTTTTGTCCACTTTGGAGGCCTCATTTATAAAGAGCAGTTACTACTCGTTCCTGTTCTCAAGGGCCATGTAGGGATTAGAAAATAACGTTATAAATCCCTCCCGCGTGCAGTTTATTAAGTGCAGTAAAGGGCAGCTCTTCTCCTTACTGCTATCGGGCATCTAAGACGGTAGCGGTCATTTTCTTTGGAAGAAAAGACAAACACTTGTCATCAAGGGTGGGCAGTATTGATTAGAAGGTAGACAATGTTGATGACAAGGTAAGCACTCTTGGCTAGAAAAGGATCTATTCTAAATGAGGAAGGAGAGGTATTAATATTACTCAGTAGAGATTAACCGGGTCATGTCAGTAAATTCAAGAAAACTGCACACGACGACAGACCAAAACGGGGACAGGAGAGGGAAGAGGTAGGTGCAGGCTACTTGCCTCCTCGTACCCACAGGGCAGAAGAGCCCAGAGCTCAGGAGAAGTCTGACCGAGTAGCATTTGAGGCTTGGCAAAGGCGCGGACCCCACTCCTGGGCAACCTGGCAGTGGGACCCACCCCTTAGGATGACGATACCTTGAGAAAAGCCACTGCAAATCAGTAAACAGCAAATAAAGGAGGGAATGGGGCGTGGACAAAGGGCAAATCTGGGCCGGGCTGGAGCTGCCTGGGTCCTGCCGACCAGCTCCTTTCCCTGTTGGCACTGGGCGGGAACTGTGTAAATGAACTCGGTACTGTCCGTTTCTACAGTATGTCGCCCAGCGGTACTATTGGATGCCATCCTGCAGGGGTGGGGCCAGTAGTGGATTTCCTAGGGCAAGAAGGCCCGGTCAGTGGGGGAGAGTGCAGGCTTTGGAGTCAGCCAGGCCTGGGTTCAAATCTGCTCAGCCACCTGCTATCCATCCCGTGGGGACCGCAGACACCTCCCTTGCAGAGTTACTCTGAGGACTAGACAGGATCCTAAATCTACATCACTCAGCACAGTGGCAGGCTAGCTGGAACAAAAGGCTGCACGCAGGGGACAATGTCTGGCACAATCTATCCAAGAGGTGCCACTTGGAGCCCACCAACTCCTGGAGAGACACACAGCCAAGGCAAGTGGGGAAGCATTCCACTCTCCACCCTAGTGTGGCCTGGGGCAAGTCACGCACCCTCTCCTGGCCTCTGTTCCTTCATTTGTAAGACAGGGATAACAATCTCCCCTTGGCAGGGTCACCCTCAGGAGCAACATCTGCGAAGTGCTTAGTGCAGAGTTGGAAAGTAAGGCACCGTCCCCATCCCAGACCCCAGCTCAGGCCCTCTCGCTGAGGACGTCCTCTCAGCCACTCCTCCCTCTCAGGCCCAGTCATCCTCCTTCAGGGGAACAAGACGAAAATAGCCAGCCCACTTCCGAGTCTTTACAAAGACAAGGAAGCCTTGTCTCTTGGGGCAGTTTTCCCCGACCATGCCCAGAAGGTCTTTGCCAAGAGCAGCCAGTGGCACAAGCCTGCTGAGATGGCAGATCAGGGACTGGCTGTGTATGGAGCAACAGGATCTTCCAAGGCCCTGGCCGGGGGCGGGATGGGTAATAGTTATCTATTGCTGCATATCGGACAACCCCAGCACCCAGTGGCACAAAACAGCAAACGTGGATTCTCTCACGGTGTCTGCAGATCAGGCCTCCAGGCGTGGGTTAGCTGGGGGCCTCTGGCTCAAGGTCTCTCAGGAGGTTGCGGTTGAGCCCTGGGATTGAGCGACAGGCATCCCAAGGCCTAACGGGGCTGGGGGATCCACTTGCAACTCACTCGCAGGGCTGCTGGCAGGCAAGATCACTCACGCGGTGCTGGTGGGCTCTGGCTGTGCACCACAGGGGCCTCCCCATGGGCTGCCAGGGGTCCTCATGACATGGTAGCCAATGATGATGATGGTGATGTGTGTCTCGTGTCTGTGTGTGCGTGTGAGAGAGAGAGAGTGCGTGTGCGCGTGCAAACCTAAGACAGAAAAATTACAGTCCTTTGCACTATAATATCAGCAGTGGCACCCGTGACGTTGGCTGCATCCCGTTCTTTAGATGGAGCCCACACTCAAGGGAAGGGGAGAACTCCAGGCCGTGACTTAGGGATCACAGAGGCCATCTTCGAGACTGACTGCCTCCGTGGGGGTGGGAGTGGGATAAAAAGTATTACGATAACTGTTTTTGTAGAGTGGAAAGAGCCTAAACCAAAGGACCCTGGCTGAAGCGCTGGCATTCTGTGTAGCCAGACTGCCACGTCACTAGTCAGAGCCCTGCCGCCCCTCCCCAATGAGAACAGAGCCCCGCCCAGCGGCCTCACAGGCTGTCGTGTGCATCACAGGACCTCATGGCTCTGAAAACTTTCAAATGAGGAAGCCTCCAAACGTTGCCAGCCATCATTACGGTATTAAGGAGGGCATCATTACTGTATTAAGGGCAGCCTTGGGTGGGAAACACATAAAACACCACAGGATCCCACCCGCAGGGCACAAGATCATTCACTCAAAGTCACCCTTCCCGCCTGACGCTGATGTCATCCATTCACGCACTCACACAGTCCTTTATTCACTGAGCCCCTGGTATGTTCCTTAATATGAACAATTCTGCGAGGCAGGCGTCATTAACCCCTCTTTACAGATGAGGAAACTGAGGCTCAGAGAAGCAAACACAAAAACAAAAAAAGCCTCCCTGAGCTGACACAGCTAGGTGAGCCCCCTGGTCCAGACGTTTCCTCCATGGTCAGGTCACGCTGAGTACCCCTAACCCCAGTCACTCTAGAGCACGTCACCTGCTCTTTTGTACAGCACATACTACCACTATCTGAGATCTTCTCCTTTTTTTTCTTTATTGTTTTCGCTTTTTTCCATGAGAATATATGTTCATTTTTTGGTCTAATGATCACCTATTTCCAGCCCCTGAGCCCCCAGCAGGGGCTCAGGTAATAACTGTGCAGTGAATGAATGACTGTGTGAATGAATGAAATAGGAAGCCAGGTCTCCAAAGTCCGCAATTCCAGGACCCAGTGACAGACACCCCTGTCCCCAGGGTGTGCCTCCACAGTCCCCTAAACTCCTTCCTTTGACGGCAGGTTTTCAGGAAGCCTTCCTCGGGCCCTGGGCTGCCCTGGTCACAGCGACAGGCAGGGGAGGGGGAGCTCCCTGGATGTGGAGGCTGCGGCCAGGCAGGGGGTGTGAGAGCCAGGCAGCTGGGGGGCGAGCCACACCCTGCCGAGCTCTGCCCTGCCACGCGGCTGCCTCTGCCAGGGGCCTGCGGTGACCTAGATCACACTGGTGACTTTTAAAGCCCGGCTGGACTCTAGGAGAGCTGGCCCAGATCTTGCCCTTGAGGTCTCTCTCTGGTCACTGTGCCCACCACCTCCCCAGGCCTCAGTGGAAACCTCCCCTCCTTGCCTCTCCCTGCCCCCAGAGGGTCTGGTTCAGAGCCTGCCTGCAGTTCCTGGAAGCCAGCAGAGAGAGGCGGAGGCATTTGTACTGACTCTGTGAAGGCCAGGGCTACCACTGGGAACACCCCCAGAGAGAGCAGCCAGCAGCGCGGTGGCCGTTACCAGGGTCTGCCTCGCTCCCTGAGCTCTCCCTGGGAACCTCCCTCCTTGGTTCCTGTCAGCTGCCCAAGACAGATGCTCTCCTGGCCCCTCAGGCCCCCCCAAACAGAACGAAGAGACACGAAGTCCAAGTCCTCCTGCTACCTAAGGACCAGTGTCCAGGCCCGCAGCCCAGGTCATCACTGACAACAATCTCAGCCTTCATGCTAACAACCCCGCCCCGTGCCCACAGCGGGCTGCCTTCATCCCCAGCCCCTCCTGGGGGGTCTCTCCAGGACAATGTAACTTTGTGCCCCATGAAGACTGCAGCGTCCACTCCTGCTGTGCACAGGGCCCCTGGGAGAGAGGCTTACTCAGCAGGACGACTGCCACACTGAATTGTCACTGCCTGCCCCTGACTTTGTCCTTCCATATCCCCAGGGCAGAGCCCAGGGCCTGGCACATGGTAGGTGCTCTGAAGACATGTCTGCTGAGTGACTCTTGCAGAAAGGGCCCTGGAGAGAGTGAAGAGAGGGGTTTGACCACAGTCCTGGTACTGCCCAGCTGTGTGACCACAGGCAAGTCCCTGTCCCTCTCTGAGCTGCAATCTCTCGTCTATATAATGGAAAGCAGAGTTTGCAAACTCTGGCTCCAGAGGCCTCATCTAGATTGTGGATATGTTGTTTATGACTCATTCAGTGTTTCGTATTTTATTTTAAAATTAGTTCCCAGGATTTGAAAACTAGATTTCCATAAAACTTAAAGTTTTCAACTATAATTGAAAGATGACAAGACCTGGCTGGCTACACTGGACCCTTCGTCCCACAGACAACAATCGGCGGCCTGGGCAGCAGCTGCCCCTTTAACTGGGGCATATGTTGCCATCTGGACACAGTTCCACCTCCCCTCACTCCCTAGACCCTTGCCAGCTTGCACCGTGCACATAGGTCCCCTGCCTGGCTCCCACAGGCACCTGAGTTTGTAGCCCCTGGATGTGATTCTGAGCCCAGCACAAACTGACATGAGGCCTAAGGGCTGTGTTACAGGGTCCCCAGGCGACACAAAACCATCAGTACCCTGGACAAGAAACTACGTGGGCTGAGTAGAGAGAAACACTGATGTTTCTGGGGATGACGCCGAGTCTATAAATAGCCTCGGAGTCAGGTGAGTGCTATTAATAACACAGGCCAATCTCACCTGGGCCTGGAGCCCTCCAGGGCTGGGCATGTGCTCATCTCGTGGCTCCACCCAGGGACTGTCACCCCTCTGACACCACTGAGGACGGCACACGTAGGGATGACATCACAGCCTGTGGGGAAGGCGGACCTTTTCTCTGGCTCAGACAGGAGGTAGTAATGATGTTTGATGTTCCAAAGAGGGCGAAAGGGGTAACATGAATGAAGGAAGCTGCTTCCCAGTCCAGGCTCCTGGGGATCGGAGCATGGCACCATCGATGGCTCCCCAGTGCTCTCCAACAATGTCAGACTTCAGCCTGGCCTTCAGGGCCCCTGTGATTGGGTCCCCACATGCCTTTCAGCTCACGATCAGCATCCCAACCTTTCCTTGAGGTTGCCCTGACCTCTCCCAGTTCTGGGCTGGCATTGGCTCATTCCCCCTCTGGAATCACCTACTCACATCTTTGTGCCTCTGTTCCTTAGACATGGTCGATTTCCCAGGAAGAAACCATCTCCCCTGTGCCCTGAGCTCAACAGCCCCGGCTAGCTCCTCAGTTTCTATCTTGCTGTGTTGTCTGTCCCAGGCTGGTCTCTCTTGCCCTCCCTGCCCATCCCAGTGCCCAGCTCCATGATAACAGAGGGTTCGACATGCGACAACCTGAGCTCAAAGTCAGACAAGCCGTTCCCAGCTCCTGGGGCCTTGCTTCCCTGCCTCCTGGCTGCAGCGGGGAGCATGAGCTCGGGCTGGGGAAGGGCTCTGAGAAGTGAAGTGGTCAGTGACTGAAGCCCTACACTGGGGTACGGCTGCTTGAGGTTCATCTGGGTGGAAGATAAACCGAGGCCTCCCAGGAGCAGGCCCGAGGGACAACAGAGTACCACTGAGCCACTTGGTGTGGCTGAGGGCTGTGTGGGCTCAGGGCCTGGCACTGGCTGCAGGGA
Source organism: Indri indri (assembly GCA_004363605.1). Lineage (NCBI taxonomy): Eukaryota > Metazoa > Chordata > Mammalia > Primates > Indriidae > Indri > Indri indri. The sequence goes on from RJWJ010026949.1 coordinate 13,591, forward strand.
GCCTTGGGCTTTAAGGAAGCTTCATTCAAGGCATGTGGGGTGATTCCTCTACTTATTTCGAATCCACAGTATGCACCGATGTAGCAGGGATCTGGGACATGTGCCAAGGGCTCAGGTGGGACAGGGGGCAAGTAGGCTCCCCACTCAGGCCTGCTCACTCCAGGGCACAATTGCGAGAAAGAAGGGGCTGCTCCCAGGGCCAGGCGGGCCCCATCTTGGGCTAGGAGTGGGGGTCCATTCCACTGAGTGCCGAGGCCCCTCCTGGGCCAGGAGTCAGAGAAGGGGCAGTGAGTTTGCAGAAGGGGGGCCGAGCTAGCACTCTCAGGCAGCTAGGACACTCTGCTCTGACCGCATGAATTTGCTTGGGCCGGCATGTTGCTGCCTGACCTGTTCCTAGGAGGTGACCCGGGATCCGGGGCGAGTCAGTCTAGAGCTGGTCCCAGCTCGAGCCCATCTGCCTCCAAGGCTCGGCCCCCACCCCCTTTTCAGGCCCCTCGGGCCTCTGGGTACCTGCAGTTGAGACCCACTGCTCTCTGAGAGCAGAAAAACCCAAGAAAGACGCTCACAGGCACAGTACCTAACAGTTGACAAATCCCTCTCTCCCTTGTTCATTTTATCCTTAGAAGAGACCTGGAAAAAAGCAGGATAAGGATTAGCGGCACACCCTTACTCTCCAGATGGGAAACTCAGGCCTCCAGAGGCCTGGGAGAACTGGCAAGGGGGCAGCAGGATGCCAGGGTTCTCTGGCCCTGGCCAGTGCCTTCCTCTCTGTGGGCCTCTGTTTCCCACGGGGAGAGTATAGGTGTCAGCCCAGACGCTCTCACGGGGCCCCTGCCCTCATTCACTTACTGTGGGCCTCCCACTCCCTCCCAGGGTGCTGTGATGCTCACTGTCAGCACGTGGGGTTTAAATCCCCCTGCTGTGGCTCCACTGAGTTCCCTCCCAGGGTGAGCGTTGGTGAGAGGGAGTCAGCAGCCATCTGCCCTGGCTGATGGGGGACCAGGGCTGTCAGTCTGCAGGGACCCGGGAGGAGGGGGGATTCAGACGGGGTCCTGGTGGAGGGCTAGGAGCCTGGCAGGAGCATGACAGGCCCAGGCTGCATTTCCAGTCTTGCTGGAAGAGGGTCTTTTCCCTAGAAGCAAGTGGAGACAGGACCAGGCCAGGACAAGCAGGCGGGTGGTCCCCAGGGGAGGTGTCTCTGCTTATCTCCTCTTTCCTGTTGCCACCTCATCTCTCACCTCTGATCTCACCTTTCTCTAACTCTCAGTGCCACTGCCTGTCCTAGTCTCTCTGTCTGCAGGACCTATGGAGGGAGGGGCGGCGGGAGGCTCTTTGGCCTGAGCCTTTCATATAAAAGGGGCTCAAAGGAGACTTTTGTTATTATATTCAAATGAAAACATACGGATGCTCACATTTTGGAGTTAACTATGCGTTAGCATTTTTTCCCTTTTTAAAATTCTATTGATACATTCACAAAAATGGAACTAGCTTCCTTTCGCGGGGTCAGGTCTGTCCCTCTGGGTCTCTGTTGGGTCGCGTTCTATGGACTTCACGCCCTGCGGCCCAAGAGCAGGCTGCGCTGCCTACTCCGGCCGGCAGGGGTCGCCGGCGGACAGTGCCGACGGGGGCGTGGCGTGGGCGGGGCCAAAAAGCCGGCCCGGCCAATAAAAGCGGCGGCGCGCGGCCGCCCAGGACTTAGCCTTCCGGGCTCGCGTGATCCTTGCTGCGTCGGTCTCCGCTGTCCCCGCCGGCCTCCCTCCCGACCCGCGCCCGCGATGCTGGCGCTGCGCTGTGGCCCCCGCCTGCTCGGCCTGCTCCCGGGCCCGCGCTCCGCGCCCCTGCGCCTCTGTGCTGCCCGCGCCTGCAGCGGCGGCGGCGCCCGCAACCCGTCCTCTTCCTCCGCCGAGAACCCGCTCGTGTACCTGGACGTGGGCGCCGACGGGCAGCCTCTCGGCCGCGTGGTGCTGGAGGTGAGACCGCTCGACCGGACAGGGCTGCCCTAGGCGTGGGGACGGTCCCGGGAGAGCCCTGGCCCAGGCCGGGCGCAGGGCTGGCGCGCTAAGTGACCTTGGGCCTCCCACTCTCACGCTCTGGGCCTCAGTTTCCCCATCTTTGAGAAGGGGCATCAGATTGGTCTCTTCTGGTCTCCCTCTCGGAACTTTGGAGTCGTGGAGGCAGGAGGAAGGGCATATGTGAAGGAGAAAGCTCAAGGTCAGATCGTAGAGGGTGACGGCCCGGCGCCCCACTGGCCGGCCCGCGGTGGGGGAGGGGTTCCAGGAGCCTTCTGGGGCCGAGGCTAGACCCAGAGCGCCGAGGTGGACGCCGGAGGGCTCTGGGTCGGGGCTCCGGCCGGGCCGGCCGCCCACGTGGAGGCCCTTGCTTGCTGTGGAGCTCGCCCCGCCCCCGCCATGGGGCTTGCACTTGGGGCGCTTCGGGAAAGAGATGGTTTCGAGCAGACAAGTGGTTTCGAGCATCCGTGCGGGCCGCGGACTCCCGCCACCAGGTGAATTCCAGGATGTCCCTGCTGCTAGTTGGAGCGGTGTTCGGGGAGCCCCAACCTCAGCCTCCAGGGAGCCACACTAAGCACCTGCCCTAACTGTCTTTGGGCCCTTTTTAAAGCAAACAGTCGCCAGGGTAACCGCGGGGAAGCCCTAGTGCAGACTTAAGAGCTGCCCCACTGTGAACAAAGGGGCCAATTGGTGTGGGCGGGCCAGTTTCCCAGGGACCCCTAGGTGTTTCCCAAGTCTCAGTTTCTTCTGGAAAATGGAGCACACTCTCCCCCTGCTTCCGTTAAGTGCAAAGGTGACTCTTAATGCTGAGAGGCAAGAGGCTGGCTTGGATGGGGCTCCAACCTCCCCTTAACCCCCCTCCCCCAACACCCAACACTCTCCCGCCTCTCTCTGGGCCTCAGTTTCCCATCCTTGTGTGGAGGATCTTAGACTGGCTCCTCCCCAGGGCCCTGTCTCTAGGCTCTGAGTCTCTGATGTGTGAGCCCAGCTGTAGGAGCCCTGCTAGTTCTGTCCCCAGAAGTAGGCCAGGATGGCACTGTCATCTCCTCTGATAGATTGGGAAACCAAGGCCACCTCCTCCAGCCTTGGGGTAAGGAAGCAGCTGCCAGACACGATAGCTGCTTAGGCTGTCTCCTACGATGATTGGCAGTGACCGGAATGGAATGCCCATGTGGTTCTTCCTCATGCCTCCTGGGCCGCCGTGGGGATTGGGTGGTGAGGAGGGTCCTTCCTTTGCTGGCCCCTGGATTGACCATCTTCTTTTGTCTCCCTTATTTTCCCACAGCTGAAGGCAGACATTGTCCCAAAGACAGCTGGTAAGAGGGGTCGTGGGGCCTTCTGAGTCTGGTCTGGAGGGAAAGGAGGCAGGCAGGGTGAGGCAGGTGGGCTGGTGGGAGGAGTCGGGCTCAGAGACCCCTGAGCAGATGGGAGCTCTGTGTGTAGCTCTGCTGCTGGGTGCCCTGGGGCAGCCTTCTGTCCCTCTCTGGGCCTCAGCACTGGCTCTGCCCAGGAGCCTCAGAACCAATGGAAGGCACACGTAAATTCCCTGAGACACCTTTCTCCCTCCTGGTGCTCGATGGGGCAGGGGTACAGCCCTGGACTCCCTGCTCCGCTGACCTGGTGTTGGCACAGCCAGGAGCATGTGTTCTTGTCACAGTGCTTGAACACTGAAGTCAGGAAAGGAAGTGACTTGTCCCAGGCAGACAGCGAGTTGGGCAGAGCAGACCCAGGAGGTGGGCCAGGTCTTTCTACCCTCAGATCACCTACTGGGAGGCTTAGTGGAGCTCTAGGCTGGAATGACGTGACCGCAGCTGGAGCTGGCTCTGCTCACCCACCTCTCCCTCCTACCCTCAGAGAACTTCAGAGCCCTGTGCACCGGGGAGAAGGGATTCGGCTACAAAGGTTCCACCTTCCACAGAGTGATCCCCTCCTTCATGTGCCAGGTAACAAGTCCCTCCTCGTGCCTCAGTTTCCTGTTCTGTAAGTGGGATGAGAGCAGGAGCTACCTTGTAGGGGCATCATGAGGATGGCTGGGATGCGGAAAGTACTGAGCAGAGGGCAGCTGTGGTCTCTGTCCGGAGGCCAGGCTGCCCCACAAGTTAGGCACCAGGCCAAGTAGCAGGTTGGCCCCACCCAGTAGGGCTGGGGAAGTCGAGCCTGTTGAGGGAGAACTGGGTTGGGTATGATGTGCATGGCAGATGGACCTTGAGGTTTTGAAGGACTGGCAGATTCTGACGGTCTCTGACCTTGCCCTTCTGCATGCTCCCTGAGCACTTGGCATGGGAGATAAAGGGTGCAGGGAGGGAGGAGGAGGAAGATGGGGCACGGGCAGGAACACACACGTCTGGCCTTGGCGCTTCCCTTCCCAGAGAAGGGCATTTTTGTCGGTTAAATGAATATGTGCTTTAGTCATGTGTCCTGCCCACTTCTCAAAAGCTAGTTAGTATTGCCGTGTCAGAGGTTTTGGGATAGGTGTTAGCAGCAAGAACTTCCCCAGGGGTCAGGACCTGAGTGGTATTGAGGGTTGTCCTCTGTTAGGGCAGACCCTTAAGGTCAGGGGTTAGTGTCCTGGTGCCCGCCGTGCCTAGAGACAGGAGCGTGGTTGTCATGACCTCTTGGAAGTCCTCTCAGCCCAGAATTCTCCCTGCCATTCCCTCCACCCTGCCCCGGTGGTTGTCATAGTCCATGGTGAGTATAGTGGGTTGGGGCCGGGCCTGCCAAAGGGCGGTGAATGTGGCCAGGGCAGGGAGGACAGGCCCGGGCCAGCCCTGTGGATTTCCTGCTGCGGAAGCTCCCAGCTCCACCCGAGGCCGATGGATGAAGCAGGAGCTGAGACGGATGTCCTGAGCCAGGCTGGGGACTTCCCAAGCTGGAGGGCTCTGTGGCGTGAGGTGGTGACTCAAGGCAGGATCTTGAGTAATCTCTCTCCAGGGGCACCTTATTGGTACTTGTGGATGCTTTAGCTGGGCTGGTTGGGTCACCTCTCTCCCTTGAGGACCCCATCTCAGGATGACAGCAGCATGGCCATGGCCAGGGCCGCCTGGGCCTCAGGTGAGCCCTAAGGAAGGACACTGACCGGGGGCGGACTCCGTCCCAGATCTGCAAGGCCCAGGGAACTGCTGGGGGTGGTCGGGGGAGACACTGGCACGTGGAGGGGCTGGGCATGGGGTGCCGTCCGGACTGGCTGCTGCCGCTCCCCCAGCCAGCCTCAGGCATGGGGCCTCGGCCTTTTCCCTGCTGTGGGTTAAAAATTCTGGGTCACTAAGAATTGTCCCAGAATGGCTTTTAGGTCCTTTGAGGATAACTTAAAAACTTGCTCAGACAAGAATTAAATCACTCAAAAACCAGGGTAGTTACTATGGCAGAAAATATTTAAGCTCTGCTTTATTTTTGCTATTTTCCTTATCATTTGTTAGTCTTCATTTCCTCGGATGCTGATTGATGTCTTTGCCTCTGAGGGGTGCCAGCTGGGTGGGCCTTGGGTGCGTTGGGGGCTGCCAGGCCCATGTGGCGACCACTCAGGAGGTGCTCTGTGCTCCAGGCAGGCGACTTCACCAACCACAACGGCACGGGGGGCAAGTCCATCTATGGAAGCCGCTTTCCTGATGAGAACTTCACACTGAAGCATGTGGGACCAGGTATGTGGGGGCCACCGCCATTCCCCTCTGGTCTCAGTGGCCCTGCAGCTCTGGCCTGGCCTGGAACCCACAGCCTCTGCCACACCTGGCAGCACCTGGGAGGCTCCTCCAGTAATTGCTCAATATCTGATGAGGCACCTTCCTCCCTGCCTGCCACCCTCCCTCTGGGTTGGCTCAGCATTTCTGGCTTGTTGAGTTTTCGTAGAGTTTTCTGAGCTCTCAGTTAAAAAACGAACTTTCCTTTGGGAATTTCTGGGGAGAGCCTTTAAGCAGAACAGAGGCGCCTGGCTACCTCCCCGTTTGCCCTCCAAGAGTTACGGGTTGAAAATTCTGTGTCACTTAGAGTCATCTCAGAGTGGCCCTGAGGTCCTTTGAGGATTTAAAATCTTGCTTACACAAAAAGCAAATCATTCGGAAACCAGGCTAGTTACTGCATTATGTCACCTGTGAGACCCAGGGTGGAATGCGGGAAAGGCTGGGGTCCCGCCCCAGTCCTACCACTGAGAGCGTCCTCAAGGCCTTCCCCCCAGGCCACCCCAGTGAGACCTACCGGGCAGCAAAGGCAGACAAGTCGGACCCTGGTTCTCCCCTTTTGGGCACCAGGATCTGCAGACTCCAATGTCCTTGATGTCCTTTGAGCCGCTTGTGCTTTCGAATGCCTTCCCGGGCGGGCTGCCTCCTGGGGCAGCGTGGCTCAGCCCTGCTTGTGTTCGCAGGTGTCCTGTCCATGGCTAACGCAGGCCCCAACACCAACGGCTCCCAGTTCTTCATTTGCACCGTTAAGACAGACTGGTAAGTTCCCTGCTCCAGGCCCTCTGGGAGTGAGGGGCTGCCTTGCAGCTGGACGGGAGTTGCTGCACTTACAGGGACAGGCAGTTTGCAGCTGGACCATCTGCTTTGGGACAGCGGCCCTCTCCGGGCTGTGTGTCTGAGAGAGAGAAAGTTAGTGAAGGATTGAAGGAAAATTTGGGTTTTTCCTGCAACTCTGTCATAATGAGGCTTCCCATTGTTGCTGTCACCTGGAATTTTCTCCAAAAGGGAGCCTCTACCAGATACATTTGGGAAGTGCTGCAGAACATATTAAGCCTCAGCGTGAGCTCAGTAGAAGCGCATCTGTTTGGTTTGACCTGGTGTTTCCCAGGCTTACCTTGACCTTGGGCTACACCTTAGACACGCTGCGGTAGGCATTTGGACATAAGCAGGTTTTTCTTCAAGCCCCTGTATTGGCACGGGCTTGCAGACAGCTAGCAGCCTTCAAGGGCCCTCTTTCCCCGTGCCCATGGATTTTAGGGATGTCCATACCCTGGTAAATTTTCCACTAAGGGATAAATTTCTCTGCCCAGAGTCCCAAATGCCCTAGCCCTGGGCATCTGGGGTTGAGGGGACAACAGCTGGCTGGGAGCTGACTTGATCAAGCCCTTTCTGAGGGTTTTAGGAAGACCTCGGTGGCGGGGTGGACACTGGCAGTCTCTAGCAGCCAAGCCAGAAAGATGTGGCTGTCAGCGCTGGGCTCTCCCGACTCTTCGCTTCCTGCATGGAACCTTTAATGGATCCTGCAGTTCTGCCCTTGGCTGTAACCACTCTTGGCTTCGGCAGAGCTGGACTAAGCTGCCTTTTATGTTCTTGGATCCCTGTCCAATCGAGAGCTGCTCAGGACTCCTATAGTTTCACCATACTTGTTACGTTGGCTCTCGCCTCAAAATTCATGACTGTTAAAATGGTTCCATTTGTATAGACTTTTCATTTCCTCAGAGTAGTTAAGTATCCTGTTATCTCTCTATGCAGAACAAGAATAATCCGCTTTTCATAGATGAGGTCACCAGGATTCAGGTTCCGTGGTCTGGGGCAAGGTTGCACAGCAGGAAAGTGGCAGAACATGTCCTGGCGGCCGGGCGTCCTCTGGGGTGTATTTGGGGAGCTTAGCAAGATTTGATCAAGCTTTGCGGGGTGGGTCCAGCCGTTTGGTGTAGGTTCCTGTCCGAATTTCAGTTTTTGGTAAATAACTCCGTGACCAAGGGGCTGTGGGGTTGGGTTGGCCGCAGTACTCTGTCTGCTCACCTGGCTCCCCTGCCCACAGGCTGGACGGCAAGCATGTCGTGTTCGGCCATGTCAAAGAAGGCATGGATGTCGTGAAGAAAATAGAATCCTTTGGCTCTAAGAATGGGAAGACATCCAAGAAGATCGTCATCACCGACTGTGGCCAGTTGAGCTAATCTACAGCCAGGGTGCTAGGACGAGGGCAGCGCACGTGTGTTCACTCACCCAGGTGGCCACCTCGGGCTCTTAGCAAAGGTGCCCCGAAGTGTTGCGTGTGCTCCGTTCACCATCACTGTGTCCTGCCCAGGGATATGCGGCCTCTGCTGGGAGGGACCCACCAGACTACTTCTCACAGGTCCACCCTTCCTCGTGACCCCGTCTCTGGCATCCACCATGGACGTGGTGTCACCCACCCTTCAAGCATTGCCTGTGATCACCCAGTTCATCTGTGCCTTGGACATTGGTGGTGGGGATGACTTAGCGTCCAGTGAAGGTTTCTGCCTTTTTCTGGACCAAGGGGACAGCCAGTTGCTGCAGACAGGCTGATACCTGTTTAATGTTGTCTTCCTAATTGCAGTAAGCTAATTAACAGGATTGACTAGAAATGAAGCTGTGACAGTAACTATACCCAGAACCCCAGAGCCTGGCTTTTGAAACACAACTCAGGGCTTTTGTGAATTTTCCCACGGCCGAGGCCTTCCCTCCGGGTTACTGTGAATCCTGTTGGTTTGCTGCGGTGGTTTTGGGGAGAGTCCGTGGGGATAGACGCAGTTGAACCTGGGAACAAACCTAACTTGAGCTGTGCCTAGTCAATGTGAAAATTCCCGTGTTGGAAACAGAAATGGCCTATAAGCGCCGTGTGTTCTGGAAGAAAGGATTTCCCGGCGGGCTTTGATTTTTCTGTGTGTTAAATAAATTAAATTTACCGATGATGTATGTGAAACATTTCTGGAACATCTATTTGTGTTCACCGTAAATGTGTTAATAAAGCCTATTTTCTATGAAAGACTGGTGTCTGCGGTTTTAGGAAGAAGTGTCTGTGCTTAAGTATTTGGGGCCAACCTTTATTGAGTTACCATGTCCGTACCAAGCCCTGCTGCTGTGCTACGGACTTTTATGTGACTGTTCCATTTCGTCACCCCAGCAACTCGTGAGAGAATTGTCATCGTCATCCCTACTTTAGAGGAGAAGAGGCTCAGACAGGTGATCGCGGCATCCGCAGCCTAGACTGCGAGCACTGACTCCACCCTGCGTCCCAGCTCTGCCCCTTAGTGACCCCAAGTCCCAGTCTTCCTCAGCTGCATGGTTGGGTAACGATGCTGCCCACGTCACGGGGTGGTGGGGATTGGATGTGATCC
>RJWJ010026950.1:0-22612 GCA_004363605.1 Indri indri
AGGCCAAATCTGATCGTTCCATTAAAGCACAAACAGCCCCTTGTCCCGACACTCCCTGTGCCGCCCGTTCCACTTTGCTTTTCCTCCATGGCACTTGTCACCTTTGCAAAGAATATAAAATTACGTGAATCAGCGTTTGGTCTCCAGCAAGGGCCTCTTCCCGCTTGCAGGTGGCTTCCACCTTGCTGTGTCCTCACCTCACACAGGCGAGAGATCGGGCATCTCTTCCTCTTTGACAAGGGCCCTAATCCCATCATGAGCCCTCACCCTAAGGAGGACGGAGACATCCAGTCCACAGCGCCTGCGAGGTCGGGAGCGGGGCCAGCGCCACCGCGTCCTCTGCCCATCACAGTGCAGAGAGGTCCAGCCGGCATTCGGCAAGGAAGGAAGTCGAAGGCACGCGGAGCTGAGGGTGAAGCCGGGCTGCGCCTATTTGCAGAGGACACCGTTGTGTGCACAGGAAACAACCTCCTCGAGCTAACAGGTGAGTTCACCAGGGTGGCGGGATGGTACGAGACAAAGAAACAAAAATCAACCGCATTTCTGCGTACTAGCAGTGGACATGTGAACTCCAAATTTAAAACACAATAGCAATTGCAATCACTAAAAACAAGCGGAATATTTAGGTGTAAATTGAGTGAAACACGCACAGGGTCCATATGGTGAAAACCGCCCGATTCTGACAGAAGAAACCAAGGAAGGTCTAAGTACGTGGAGGCGCTTCCTGCGCTCCTGGGCGCAGACTCCACAGAGCGCGATGTCGGTTCTGGTCCGCAGGCGTCAGCAGTGACAGCAGAAGGGATACGCAGGTTCGGTGCAATTCTTAGCGAAGTCCCAGCAAGGCTTTTTGCAGACATAGATAAGCTTATTCTAAGACTTACGTGAAAAGGCAAAGGAACCGGAATGGCTAGAACAATTTTAGCTATTACTTGAAAAAGAAGAATAGGAAGGGAGGAGTCAGTCTGCTGAATACTGTTTCACGTATCGTTACATAATTACGGCCGTCGAGGCTGCGCTAGAGGCGGACACGGCCCAGTGGAGCGGAGCTGAGAACCCAGAAACAGACCCACAGAGTACGCCCAGCGCGTTCTGACAAAGGTTAAAAAGCGATTCAGTTGAGGGAGGACGGCCCTGTCAACAAACTGTGCAATCGCACACCCACGGGCAAAAACGGAAGGAAGGAAGGAGGGAGGGAAGGGGAGAGAAAACCTAACCTAAGTCTCATATCCTGTAAAAATACTGATGCAAAATGGATCACAGACTTAAATGTCAAACATGACACCATAAAACATAAAAATCATAGGAGAACATCGTCAGGGTCTGGGGTTTGGCAGAGAGTTTTACTTCACATTAAGATCACGATGCGTAAAATCAAGAATCGACAAATTAGACATCACCAAAATTCAAAACTTCTGCTCTGCCGAAGACCCCATCAAGAGATAAGCTACAAACTAAGAGAAAACATTTGCAAACCACACGCATGACACAGGACTAGCATCTAGAATATATAAAGAGCTCTCAACAGTAAAAAAAAAATAATCCAATTAGAAAATGGGCAAAAGACAAAAAAAGACGTTTCTCAGAGACAGCATACAGACGGCAACAAGCCCATGCAGGAATGCTCAGCGTTACTGGCATTCGGGAAACGCAAATTAAAACCGCAGTGGGATATCATTACCCGCCCAGCAGAGCGACGGACATAAGTAGTGAGCACACCAGTTGCTGGCGAGGATGCGGACAGACCGCCCCGCTCACACTTCGTGCTGGGCGTGCACGTATGAACGGTCCGGCTGCTCTGGGAACAGTGGGCAGTTTTCCACGAACCCAAGCGTGCGGCCACCACCCATCCCATCCCTGGGTGTTTCTGCAGGACTCTCAAACTCGACCATGTGAAAGACCTGCGTTCACACAGAAACCTGTGCACAAATGTTTATGCAGCTTTACTGCTAATAGCCCCAAACTGGGAGCAACCTGGATGTCCTTCAACCTGTGAATTATTAAATAAACCATGGTACATTCACGCCGTGGAAGACGACTCAGCCCGGCACGGTGGCTCACGCCTGTAATCCCGGCAACCAGAGGCTGAGGCAGGAGGATTGCTTGAGGCCAGGAGTTCAAGACCAGGCTGGGCAACATAGTGAGACCCTATTTCTACAAAAAATTCAAAAATTTACTGAGCATGGTGATGCGCACTTGTAGTCCGAACTACCCGGGAGGCTGAGGCAGGAGGATGAATGGAGCCTAGGAGATGTAGGCTGTAGCGAGCTGTGATGACACCACTGTACTCTAGCCAGGGTGACAGAATGAGACCCTGTCTCTAAAAAAAAAAAAATAAATAAAAAAAAAAGAAAGAAAAGAAAAGGTGGAGGCAGGCAAAGACCCACATACGGCTCTGGAGAGAGCTGCGCTGAGTGAGAAGCTTCTGTGCCGTGTGACCCGAGTGTGTCGCGTTCCCGAAATCACAGAATCCTACAGATGCAGACTGGTCTGGTGTTGGAAGCGCTCGGCAGGGCGGCTGCAGCAGGAAAGTGGGGGCTGTGCAGGACGACGGGAGGGACCTGCGACGCGGGGTCGTGCCGTGTCTTGGCTGTGTCCCCTCGAGAGCCTGGTCTTGGCATCGTACGTCACTCTGCGAGATGTTCCCTTTGGGGCAACCAGGAGATCGGTTTTCAGGACTTCTCTGTCATTTCTCACAACTGCACGTGAATCTACGATTCCCTTAAATAAAGCTTTAATTTAAAAAGACACCTAAAGGTCATGAAAGACAGAAAATGACACAATGACTGTCACAGACTGGGGACCTGGCCCGACGACCCCACGTGATGTGGGATCCGCACCAGACCGGGAACAGAGAGCGCGTCGTGCTTAGTGGGTCTTTACTGCTGCCTGTGCCTCAGTTTCCAGTCATTGTCCCGTGGTCGTGTGAGGTATTAACCTCGGGGGACCCTCGATGAGGCCGACACAGAACGGCTTCTCTGAGTCTTAAAATTATCTCAAAATAAGAAGTTTGTTTACGTGGGCGAGATATTTGAACAGACACTTCACCAGGTAAGTGATATGGATGATAAATGATCCCATGGAGAGTGCTCGGACCCACGAGTCACGGGGGAAATATAAATTAGAACCACAACGAGATGCCCCCACACACCTGTCAGCACAGTTAACATTTTACAAAATCACAACGCTAGACGCTGGCCGGGCCGTGGAGCAGCGGGAGCTCTCACAGGTTGCGCACGGAGATGCCAAGAAAGGTGCCGCCCCTCTGGGGCGCACTGGCGGTTTCTTCTGTTTCCGATCCCCGCTCTCGACACCCTCCCTGCTGGCACCCCCGAGTGTCTGCCAAGTGGCACGGGCGTGTGTCCTCTCGCAGATGTGCACGTGAATGTCTGTCGCAGCTCCGCTGACCGTTGCCAGTCCCGGAGGCAGCCCGCGTGCCCGTGAACTGGCGAACGGGTGGGCGGTCACCAGGGAAAAGCTGCGGACACAGCAGGCATGTTCCCCAAGCATCACGCGGAGTGAATAAAAGTCACACACGAAAGGCCCCGTCCGCGGGGGCCAAGGGCTGGTCCGGGGGGTGGGCAGTCCTGCCCACTTACAGGCTCGGGAGCACTGTGGGGTGGGCCTGGCAGTGCTGGCAGCGGTGGCCAAGGGGCAGGCAGGCGGGACAAGGGCTGGCGTCCTCCTCTGCCCGCACCCCAGCTGCAGGCCTCACCCCCCACACCCAGCACAGACTCACAATGCGGTTAAACCGCCCCGACAGCCACTCCACCCTGCTCCAAACGACATCCTTGCATCGCTCCAGACCGGGCGGGGGGCAGGGAGGCAGTGGCATTCCCGGGGAGGGTGTGTGGCCTTTTAGAAGGCCGGGTGGGACAGCAGGGCTGGTGGCTGCTTGGGGCTTCTGGAGTTGAACAGGGACAGGGAGCCGGCGGGGGCGCCGTCCGGCCCCAGCCATGGCCGTGGACAGAGCCGCTCTCCTCCTGCTGGTGCTGGGCCTGGGCCTGGCTGGTGCCCAGAAGACGCTAGAAGAAGTGCCGGTGCAGCCAGGCTTTGAGGCACAGAAGGTGAGTCAGGTCCACAGACTCGGGCAGGCCGAGGACCTGGACTCAGAGTCAGGTGGGGGGCCCAGGGGTAGGGGGGACTCAGGCCCAGCCTGGCCCTGAGGAGCCTTGGAGGGTGAGTGTGCCTGGGCCTTGGCCACCCCACATGGGACCCGGCTCTGTCCTGCTCAGCCCACAGGCCACTGGTTACCTCCGGCCCTTCCTGCTCTTCCGAGGCCCAGAACCTTCCCTGAAGGTGGCAGGGCAGCGGCTGGGGAACAAAGCCGGCAGGGAGAGGGGTCCACCTGGTAGCATGAAGGGGCCAGCCCGGGGGTAGGGAGGGTCCCGTCCTTCCTCCCTGCAAGGCCCCTCCTGCCTTCCTCTGGGGTCCCGCTCAGGGCTCAGCTCCAGGGCAGGGTGGCCCCCTCAGTCCCCCAAAACTGGGAAGGAGAGGAGCCGAGGGAACTGGGGGGCCCTGAGGGCGGGGCGGAGGCAAATACTCCCGGGAAGGAAGGAAGGATACTCATCCCCGCCCGGCCCCGCAGGCTGGGCAGTGTGGTGGGGGACATTTGCCCGCACAGCCCGGGGCAGGCACAGCATGGGGGCAGGTGGGGACTAGCTGGCCTCACGGCCCCTGCAGGTGGAGGGACGCTGGCTCACCCTTCGGCTGGCGGCCAGCCACGGAGACCTGGTGTCCCCGGAGGACCCCTTGAGGCTCGCTCTCCACTCCATCCACACCGGGGCCGGCGGGGACGTGCAGTTCCTGCTGTTCTGGAGGTGAGTGTGGGCTGCGCCACGCCCCCGGTCACTCAGGCGTGGGTCTCAGACCCAGGGGTCCGTGACAGCCGTCAGAGCCAGCGACACATGGCACTGCCCACTCCGCCCCTGCCTGAGAGCTGGACACTCTGAGGCTTCCGGGGGCCAGGCCAGCAGGAAGGACACGCAGCCTGGCCACGGGGCTTCGGCCAGTTCCGGCGGAGGTGCCCATCGTGGACGTGGGCCAGTGTGGCCACAGCTTCCAGCCGCAAAGGGAGCCCCAGTCTGGCGTTTTAACTGTGCCGGCTCTGGTGTCAGAGTGGCCCATGGCTCCCAGCAGCACCGCTGAGCCCACCAGCTGCTCGGCAAAAGCCCCTTTCTGCCCGAGGGTTCCGCGGAGAACTGTGCCTTCAGCAACAGAAAACACGTGGGGGGGACAAGCTCCTCTGAGCTGTGACACTGACCACCCACGTCCTGGCAGACGCTCAGTCACAGACACCCCAGGGTGGCCCTGTGGAGTCCACGGGTCGTGGGCACAGGGCCCCCCGGCCCAGATGAGAGGCTGAGGACCTGGGCAAGGGGCGTGGGGTGGGGCCTTGTCCCTGCACAGAGTCGCAGCCGGGGGACAGCAGCTCTGGCCCCGCCCCAAGGACAGACTGGGTCCAACCCTGCAGGGAGGTTTGGCTTCATCCCAGAAGCGGGGAAGACCCTGCTTCCCCACTGCTGCCCAGGGACCCTCCAGCCGTGTCCCCAGCACCCTGCAGACACCCGTCCTCCTCCTGTGCAACCGACCGCGGCACCTGTGCCAGCACGTGGCCAGCTGAGCCTCGGAAGGCTCCAGGGCACCTGCTGGGCAGTTCTGTGTCCCCTGCTGCAGGGCCCTGGGCCGGCCACCATGTCCTGGGTACGGCAACAGGGACAAGAGGGGGCAGGCCTGAGTCCCTTTCCCTTCTCCCAGAGGAGCGGGGCTGTGTGGAGGAGAAAACGTCACTGTCCACCCCACCGAGCTGCAAGGCCAGTACCGCGGCTCCTGTGAGTACCCAGCGTGGCTGTCCCCCCGACAGGGGACACACAGACACCCCGTCCTGGCCGTGACACCCAGGGGATCCCACACGTCCTCTCAGTGCTGGCCACAGGGTAGGGGCCTGGGGCCAGGGGGTCGAGGGGGAGGCGTCCCACGTCACCCAGCGGGGGTCCCCGCAGTTGAGGGGGGCAGCATGCACGTCCGCTTCGTCAGCACCGACTACAGCAACCTCATCCTGCACGTACGCTTCGAGGACGAGGAGGTCACCAGCCTGTGGGTGCTGCTGGGTAGGTGGCGGCTCTCCCCAGCTGGGAGGGAGGGGCCGCTGGACTTGCTGTCCGGGAAGGGTGTCTCCACGCTCACTGGGAGGGGCCTGGCCAGGGGTGGGCCCTGGGGGCTGCTGCGGCCTGAATGCCAGACACACACAGAAGGGTCCGGGCAGCGTCGGGCGACGGGGGCGTCGGCCAGAGCCCAGGCAGGGGGCCCAGAGCAGCAGAGAAGGGTGGGGGCTGGGGTGGCACCAGGCTGCAGGGGAGACCCTCTGGGGTCTCCACTGAGGACTCAACCCTTCAAGGAGCACTTTGGCTGCTGTGCCCAGAGCACAGGTGTGAGAGGCAGGTCGGGGCCATTGCAACAGGAGCTGGCCCAGGCTGGGGGCGCTATGGCCGGACGAGGCCCCTGTCTGGGTCCTTGGGGGGCAGGGCAGAAGAGACAGAGGCTCCGGCCGGGGGCCCTCACCACCACCCTCTGCCCTCAGCCAGAAGGAAGCTCGAGGACCCCCATTGGCTGGGGCAGTACCTTGGGTATGTGGAAAAATTCCACCTGCAGGAAGCTCCGGTCTTCAACGTAGACGGTAAGCGCGGCCTGTAGCCAAGCTCCCCTCCGCGCGGGCGCTTCCTTTGTGAGCCTTGCGTAGCACCGAGTGACCCGGTGATGTGGGCACAATGCATGTCCCTTCCATGGGTGTGACACAGAGACATTCGGTAACATGGCCGAGGTCACACAGCCAGGAGGAGGAGGAGCTGGAAGTGGCCCACAGCTCCTGCCTCCTGAGCCCAGTGCCCTGCTGGCCTCTCCCCTGTGCCACTTCTCTGTGCATCATTGAGTCGATCAACAAACATACAGGCCAGGCCTGTTCTGGGAGTGTGGGATGCACTCAGAACAAGACAGGCAGCTTCTCCAGCCTTGTGCAGGTTGCACTGTGGGCAGCATTGTGATTAAGCGTGGCCAGGCTGTGTGTGCCAGGCGGCCAGGGAGGACGTCCCCAGGAGAGGATGGGGGAGAAAGCCCGTGGCTGCCAGGATCGTGCAGCTGGAATGGCAGCCGGAGCAGGGGGAGGGTGGGGGTGAGATCCAAGGGTAGGCAGGGCCTGGGGGCCCCATGAGGACTGGCAGGACGCAGCCCATGGGGGGCTGGACAGCAGGGGCCAGGTGGTCCCAGCCACGGTCTGTTCTGTCCTGCGTGATTGGTGGTTGATTGATTTCAAAATGAATGAATGAATGAAGAATCACCACCGTTTCCTCTTCCTCCCCACAGGCCAATGCCCCCCTCCCCAGGCCTAGGTCCGGCCCCACCTGGGCCCTCCTGCCTGGCCCGACCCCCGCGTTGCCCTTGGCCTCCCATGCTCCCCTCACCTTGGCCTGTGGCTGGGACTCGCCCTGGGGACCTGAGGAGGCCCCCAGCCTGGAGCCTGCCCCGGCCTCTGTCCTGTCCCCTCCCCTGCTGGGAAGGGCTCCTCCCTCCCTGTGGGTCACCAGGTCCTGTCACCAACAGCCAAGGGACTGGCGGCGTCCTCCAGCCTGGCCCATGGGCTTGAAGAGCACCCAGGGGTGGGGGTGAGGAGGGGCCCCCAGGCTCCCAGCCCACACGTCGCAGGCTCCCCCGGAACACGTGCGTGGGCAGGGCGTCACGGCCCAGGTGCCTCTGCTGCGCTCGGAGCGCCTGGGGGCGGCCCGTGTCCGCCAGGACGGGGCTCCAGGTCCGCGCGGACAGTGCACCTGTGCGGCAGGTGAGCAGACATGGGCCGCTCCCCGCGGCCGGGGGCCCTTCTGGGCGGTGCCCACTCCTGCGCCGGGCCCGGCAGGGCAGGCTCGAGAAACCGGGTCACGGGCCTTGTTGCTCGTCCTCTGGGAGTGCCCGAGACAGACGCCCTCCCGGAAAACGCCCCAGCAGCGCCGCGCTGCAGCAAAGCCTTTCTGCCAGGATCCACCGCGGTGAAACAAACGTGTCGGATTAGACTCGCAAGCTGGCGAAGAGCGTGGTCACAAATCACATGCGACACGGTCGCTTCCCGCAAACCGGCGAGCCTGGCTGGAAAAACGTGAGGGAAATGACAAGGACGGGCCCATCCGTTTAGCAAGAGACTTGCGGAATTCGTGTGAAGACGGTGAGGAACAGCCTGTCCCGGGCACTGACGGTGACTCGAACAAGCAGAGAGGTGGCACTTCCGTGACTTCCCAGGAGCACACGGACTTCATCGCCCTCAAATTAACCTACCCACCCGGAGCAATTCAGTCAATATTCCAATGGGATTTTCCCCCAAACTGAAAACCTGAATCCAGAATTTACAGGAGGGAATAAAAAGCTTTGGCGTGTTCTCAGAAGAGCGACGCGTGGGGATGCGCAGCCCCCTCCTGCAAAACCGTGACGGTGAGACCCAGGCGGCAGCGGCTCGGGACGGACAGGTCAGCGAAACCGACATGAAGTCGGCAGAGGACACAGCCCGGCGCGACACTCAGCGTACCGCACAGCGGCCCTTCCAGAAAAGCGTACTTACTCCGTAAGAATTGTGTTGGAGGAAATGAACAAGACGCGTAGGGAAGGATGAGAGTGGATATCTCACCCTTCACATTATCTTGAAAGTAATTCCTAATTCTGAATAAAAAGAAAACCTGAAGGGCTGTAATTTCCGTCGCTCGGGGATGGGGTATGAGCACCGCAGGGAAAGGTGGAGCTACGGAAGCTTTAAACTCTGGTGATGTCAAAGACGTCGCCGACAAAATTAAACGCAGTCGACGACCTGAGGTAATTTTTGCAGCAAACCTGACGGAGACCCCCCCGGTCACGGCGCGAGCACACACCTCAGAACTCCTCCAAGGTCAAAAGAAGTGTTAGAAAAACGAGCAGAAGACAGAAAAAGGCCATTTGCATACACAGATCTAAAGGCCAGGGAATATAATTTAAAAGAAGGTTTGGCTTCATAAGTAATAAAAAAAGAGATGCTTTTGTTGCTTACCAACTTGGCAAATCAAAGTTTAGAAAGGCAATTAGCGTCCACTGCGGGGCGCGACGCTCTCGCGGGCGGGACGGGCGGGCAAGGCCCGGGCGGTGACCCGGTTTCGTGAGTCTCCTACCTGGGCTGACTCTCGACCCGGAGACTCTAAACATTAATACGGTTACCTGTGTCCTCCCAAATACATCAAGGATTTTATAATGTTTTAATATTGAGTCCATGGTTTTTTTAATGGTAAAATTTCAGAAACCCTTTCGGTAAGTTTTCCAGCCTTGTCCGTAAATTGGCAGGGAAAGCTAGTTTTGTCCTGCGTGGTATGGTCCCTCCCTCCGCTCCAGATCTGGCCCCGGACTACTGATTACCGATATTGTCGATAGAGGGTTTGCGGCTGATATAATATCTATTTTCTCCCTTTTGAAACATGCAGAGATTCTTCTGAACTGAGAGCTCCTCTGAAACATCATCTTACTTTAGCCACAGGAGACAAAGTGCAGAAAAGGGCGGGCTGAGCCGCCCCCCACACGCAGGGCCTCGCCATGACCTGGGTGTGCGAGGGAGGCCGGTGACACACCAGAGAGGACACGGATGTGGCTCCGGGTCTGGCCTGAGCTCAGGGGGCTGCGTGGAGGACGAAACGGTGGCCAACGCCACCGACCTGGTGTTTTAGTGGCCCTGATTGTTGGGATAATTCCTGTGTTAGTCCCCCGGGGCTGCCAGAACAAATAGCCACACACTGCACAGGTTAAACAACAGAAATCTCTGATGGTCCTGGAGGCGGATGGCTGCGATCAGGGCATGGGCGGGGCGGGGCCTCCTCCTCGGCTCGCAGACAGCGCCTGCTCCCCAGGCCCTCCCGTGGGCGTCCCCGCGTGGGCGTCAGTGTCCTCGTCTGCCCTTCTGATGAGGACAGCGGTCACACTGGGTAAGGGCTCCCCCTTGTAACCTCTGTAAGGCCCCTGTCACCAAACATGGTCACGTTCTGGGCTGCGGAGCTCCGCACGGCTCAGCCACGACACTCGCTGGGACCGTCTGAGCTGCTGCAGGCACCTCGCTGGGTCCTGGACACTCTCCCTCCGTGATCACACCTGCCTGTCGTGGAGGGAAGCTCCCCCAGCACTGCCGAGCTCCAGGCCTGGCGTCGTCCTTGTCACTGTCCACATGTTTAGACACGCAAAGAAAGTGCTGCAGCCTCAGCCCCTGCTAGACCACGGCTGCTAGACCACGGCTGCTAAAGACACAGCCATGTTTATGACATTTCTGTCCCTAAGCACCGCTGGCACAGGGCCTTCACCACGGAGGATGGTAAATATCTTTTCTTTAAATAAAATAAATGCCTGTGGCTTTAAGACAAGGAACTGATGATCTGTCTTTGTAACAATAAAAGTAAGACGAGTGTCTGGTGGATTCCTCCGTGGAATCACCTACCGTGCAGCGTGGAACGTGAAGGCGCGACTGCGAGCCTCTGCCCCGACACTGAGAAGCAGGATGCACATCTGCAGAGGGAGCTAAGATTTATTTTTTCCCTTTGCGTATAATACTTTTCCATTTTGTGAATGTAAAAAAATTCTTTGCATGCCAGAAGTATTTCCATGTTACCTGCAGTGTACAAATCACGGCGTCACACGCACGAACGCTGCTCCATCCGGCACTCGCCACGCTGGACAGTTCACAACTGCAAGAAGAAAGGTTTCTTTCGGAAGGGTGTGGGTTTTTATGCCTCTGAGAAACGGATGGTTATGAGGCACCCCGTGCGTGCGAGGCATTGCTGGGATCCGTCCGTCAGTTGGCAAGCCTGAGCGGCTCCTCCAGTCTCCTCTCAGAGGGGTGCACGACCCGGATGCGGCGGATCTCGGCCGGCGGGTAGAAGGCAGCGTCCCAGTTGTACTCCGGCGACAGCAGCGTGGTGGGTTTATTGAGGAAGAAATATTTGTTTAGGTGCCTTTCGTAGGTGCTGTTGAGTCCCCTTTCGACGTCGTGCATGACGCCACTCAGGTATTTCTCAATGAAGTTCAAGACGTTATGGGGCGTGCCGCCGATGAGCGAGCCGTCGTAGTAGAAATCTCCCTGTCCGAAGGGGATGTACGCTGCCGAGTTTGGCTTCCTCTCGTAGGGGAAATTCTTGGTGTTTCTGAAATACCACCACGGGTGGAGCTGGGCCACGGACGCACCCAGCGTCTCCACCCCAAACGCATTCTGGAACACCTGGTCGACCGTCATGCTGAAGAGGAAATCCGCCTCGGCCCGGATGCGGCCGATGATGAGCTCCCCCAGGCTCTTCATGTGCCCGAGGTCGGCGCCGTGCCACCGGCTCTCCCTGCTGATCGCAAGCACCTTGAACGTGCGCAGAGGGCCCAGCTCCACGTCCGGCAGCTCGAGGAAGACGTCCGCTATGACGTAAAAGACGACGCGGTGGCCGGCCATGAAGTGCTTGTCCGCGGTCTGCAGAAACGTCCTCAGGTGATCTTCCGCGAACCTGGGGACAGCGCACAGAGGAAGAGACTCACCGTCCCGCAGCTTCCCGGGAGGAGGGAACCTGCTGTCCAGCGCAGACTGCTGCCGGAGAACTCCCAGCGGGAAGCGGAGAAGTCGCGCCCGTTGCTCCGCCCGAGGCGGTGAGTGCGTGAGAATGTGCCACCCGCAGGCCTGGCTGAGGCCGCGGCAGCTGGGGACGGCTGACGAGAGGAAAGGGACGAGAGTCAACGGGATGTCAGTCAAGAGGGTCCCGCAAGGCGGCGGGACCCGGCCGCCGGAGAGAAAATAACCGCGGCAAACTCTATCTACGGGACAGCACGGTCGCGGTTGCCATTAGTTATGGGATGTTCCTCGGAGGTGGAAGGGCCATTGGTGTTTACCCTCATTTTACCTAAATGAAAAAGGGCAAAGGTTAGCGGCACCCACCTGCCGGTAGCAAAGACAGCCAAGCCCACGGTGATGTTCCGCCTTCTGTAATATTTTTCCAGGGCCTGTCTGTTGAAAGTCCCGTCCCATAGGACCGGAGCGAGCCAGTACGTTGTCGTTATGACATCGGGGCGATTTCTGTGGAACAAGCAACAAACAAGCTGGATGGGTGTCGCTTTGCGAAGGCGGCAGCAGTGGGTGCTACCGTGTGGAGAGCACCTATCGCGGGCCAGGCCCCGCGTCTGAGCGCGGGGATCACTCGTGCCCCCTTGCGATGTCCGTGCGAGCCCCGGAGCTGCGTCTTCTGAGCTTTGACTGCGGCTCGGAACCAGGCGGCCCAGAGTCAGCCGGTCCCCAGGCGTCGCCCGCAGCCGGGGCTGGGAGCGGGCGCCGCCTCCCCCACGATACCGTTGTTTTCCCTCTTTCTTTCTCTCCCCCCTTTCCTTAGACATTTCTAGGGGCACCTTCTTCACCTTCTCCCTCAAGCCTTAAGCCATCAGTGCAATACAGCACAAATGAGAAGATGAGTCCGAGAAGGGAGACATGTGCTTTCAATAATAATAAAACAACAACAGGATTCAAATTATGCGAGACCAGTTCCACATGTGAAAATCAATCAGTGTCAACCACCACATCGAAAGCTAGGGGACAATCGCACATCCACGTCCACGCCCACCGATGCAGAAAAAGCACGATACAGAGTCCAATACCCAATTCATGGTAAAATCTCTCAGGAACAAACAGGAATAGAGGGGAGCCGCTTCAACTTGGTGAAGAACATCTGCAAAAATACCAACATACTAAATGGTGCAAGAGTGAGAGCTTTCTCCCTATGATAGGGAGATGACAAGTTCTCACACAGCGATGCAAGTTCTAGCCACTGCATTAAGGCAAGAAAATGAAATAAAAGGCATCAGATTGGAAAGGAAAAAATAATACTCTCCCTCCTGGCAGATTACTCGATTGTCTGCATAGAAAATACAAGTTAAAATGCCAAAAATCCCACCATCCTCACTGAGATTCAGCTCAGCATACGGCCCCCAGATTGCTACAAGCCTTCAGCTAATTCCCAGAGCTCTGACAAAGGCGATTCTGACTACTGCTGCCAGTTTTCTCATTAGTTTTATGGAGAAGGGAATATTAGAGATCCTTCTGCATCATTTTTCCTTATGTAACTGGAGATACTTTTTACGTCCACCCTTTCGGCAGCTCTGGCGTGAAAGAACAAGGAGATCTTTGGGAATTTACACTGGCATCCTACCTGGGAACATTGTTTGGCACCGCTATGGACTGAATGTTTGAGTCCCCCCCAAATCTGTATGCTGAAACGCTAATCCTCACTGCGATGGCATTTAGAGACAGGGCCTTCGGGAGTTAATTAGGTCACGAGGGTGGAGCCCTCACGGTGGGATCAGTGCCCTTATCGAGGAGACGGGAGCACTCACTTCCTCTCTCGCCGCCAGGTGAGGACGCAGCAGGAAGACGGCTGTCTGCAGGCCAGGGAGGGAGTCCTCACCAGAAGGCGACCATGCTGGCACCTGGCCGTGGACCTCCAGAACCGTGAGAAATACATTCCTGTTGTTCGAGCCACCCCGTCTGCAGTGCTCTGTCACGGCAGCCTGGCCAGGCTGAGACGAGCTCTGTCTCCCACGCCGGACACCCACAGGCACGACCACCCAGCGGTTCCGACCACCCAAACCTTGCTCACCTGTACCAGGAGAATGGTAAGAGTACTCGCGACAGCAAAAACAGTCAAAGTGCCGTGAGCCGGACAGGGGGAGCATAAGCTGCGGTAGCTCCACCTGGATGGTCGCACGGCTGGCAGGTGAGTTAGGGCGACACGAAAGCTTGGGTGAATCTTGGCAACATGCCATTAAGGGATGAGGTAAGTCCCAGGAGAGCGTCTGAGCAGGATCTCCTCTTTATAAAGTCATAAACCACTAACATTTTCAAATAGACATTTTCAGAATAATGCAGATGAGATAAAATTGTATGAAAAGGCAAGCAGGAGTGTGATCAACCAGGATCATTCGCCCGATCACCAGGATTCAGGATGGGCCGGGGCAGGTGACGCAGGGGGAAGGACGGAAGCGAGAGGTGAGTGTGGAAGGTTCCAGTTTCTGTCTTATTAAAAACAAGCAAATAAACATAAGCACCAAGAGCAGGTTTTACACGAACTGGCAATGACTGCCGTGAGCTGCCAATTATGGTTAGTCTAATCAGGTGCCCTGGGGTCTGTTTAAAACATACATGTGAAACAAGAATATGCAAAATGTGAGATGCAAATGAATGGTAAACACGTAAAAGATGTTCAAACAATAGCAATTATAGAAATGCAAACTGAATTATTTTAACCAGCAGTTACGCTCAGAATAGAAGCATTGATAATACTTTAGCTTGTGGACTGCAGATGAGAAAATAAAAGGGCACAGTTATTAAAGGGAAATGTCACAATTTTAACTTTACATCAAAATTTTAAATGGCTACACTCTCTGACCTAACGACCCCATTTTCAAAATTTATCCCATGCCAAAATTCACATGTCGGTGTGCAAAAACATGTTCAAGGTTATTCACCAAAACTTCGCTTACAACAGCCCCCAAACTATAAATAATCGTAAACCCATAGGGAAGTGGTTACATAAGCTGTGGCCCACACCACACAGAACACTACCACTATTTCAAAGGATAAGCCGCCACCCCCGGGTGGGCTTCAAAATCGAGTAGCATCCCTGTGGCATTTTCGGCTGTTTCCCAAAGAGATTCTCTTTCACTGAATACACCAGGACAGTCAAGCCAGGCAGGGTGTGTCAGCTTCTTGATAACCATTGCAATTGCCCGATTCTTGATAAATAGACCCTAGGTTTGTATGTAAGAGCCTTGACAATAAAAACTCCAATTCTGGAACCCTCTCAGGATAGCTGTAACTTGGTGAGTGGCGGGAACTTATCACTTCAAACTGAGATATATCATTTTTGTGTGCTTGTCGACAGATTTTTATTCTTACCTAGGCGTAAACCAGTCTGAGAGCTGAAGTTCTACTGGGTTCCTAGGTACAAAGGGAAAGTCGGGTTATTACAAGGCATCCAACACACACTCACTGAGTGCCGTCCCACGCAGGCGCTGTCTGGCGCCGGCTCTGTACCCAGAAACACAGAGCGGGCTGCGTCTCAGGAAGCTTCGAGTGGGGAAGGAGCCTCGAACAGGAAACCCCAGTCCCAGTGGCAGGCGCGGCAGGGGGCGGCCGAGCTCGGGGGGCGGGTGGGGTGGGACCTAGAAGAGGAATGTCAACCCAAACTTGGAGTCCAGGAAGCCACTTGCAGAAGAGACATCTCGCCCAGGTCTGGAAGGTCCAAGTTGGTCCATAGGGTGCGGAGGTCATGACCAAGGCAGAGTGGCAGGAAAGAGTACAGTTGTTGGTAGGAAGAGTTTTTAAAAAAAATTAATAGATCAGATAAGAGAACATATATAAAGACAAAAATGTAGATTTAATTAATTTATTTATCAAACATGAGTGGATTGATTACATGTCCAAAAGGCTGGGAGGAGTCCCGATGTTCATCTCTGATTCTCGTTGCAAGTAAATATTCCATCACTCAATTAGCAAGCCTGAGGCACTTCTCTCGCATAACTCTGGGATATTTTGCAAGTAAGAGAAATGACTTTAAGACTGAGTCCCTTTCTGACATTCTCAGAAGTGTCCTTAGCCACAGATACTTCCTTATTGGATTCCCTGGGGCTGGACTCTGTCCAAATCCAAACTCCCAGGCCAAACTTCATTACAAACGTGGCGTGAAGAATGAGGCGCCTCCGTAGCCCACTCCCAAATCCTCCCAGCCGCACACCGCGAGCACACCGATCTGCACACACACAGACGGGGGACCCCACTCTGCTTTCCTGTGCCCCAGCTTTGCTCTCCGGTTTGTAGAACATTTATCCAACAGAGATTCTTGACAGCAGAGCTGCCCTTTCTGTAGAGAGGTTCTCCGGGCAGCACTCAGGGCTGGATTGAAGACAGGCAGTGAACCATTTTTTAGCCTGTGTCTCGAATCTGGCACGGGACATACTTCTGCTAAAAATGATTCATTGTTTATCTGAAACTCAAATGTAACTGGATACCTGGTATATTTATTTCCTAAACTTATCAACCATACCAATAAATGATTCCCTATTCTTTAAATAAATGAAAAAATTCATTCAAGTTTTGAATTTGAATAAAGGCCTTTTGCAATTTGAATAACAAAATTTCCAGAATTAAGATCCATTTATTTACTCACTTTTTAACCAAATAATTAGTGAGGACCAACTACGTGCCAGGTGTGACGCCACCGTTCTGGGGCAGACGGTGAATCCACGCGGCGGATTCGGGTGAGGTTCACTGTACCCTGCCGAAGACAACCCATAATACCACCAAACAAATGCTGGTGACACCTTCGCAACCGGCGGCGACGCCGTTCCATTGGCTGCCATCCCCAGGAGCAGACATGACACATACGCAGGGACCAAAGCAGTGGGGCTCGTTTTTCCTTTTGTATTATTCATTTTTATTTATTTCCCCTTTTTCTGTTTTAAGAAGCTTTATTTTTAGAGCAGATTCGTGCAGTGCGGGGACTTCCAGACTGGCCTCTCTCACTTAGCAGGACGCGTTCAGGGCTCCTCCGTGTCCTGCAAGGGCTGGACAGCGCGTTTCTTTTTATGGCTGAGTATATTCTGTGTGTGGACGTGCCGCAGTTTGCTCTCAGTCACCACCGAAGGGCGGCTCGTTAGCTTCCAGATTGCGGCGCTTACGCACAAAGCCGCAATAAACTCCTCGAACACGGTTTTGTGTGGACGGAAGTTTTCCAGTCGGTTGGACACACACCGGAGCACAGGGCTGGTCGTGTGGAAGGTCGTGGGGAGGAGTCGGTCGAGGGGACACACCCACCGCGCCGTTTCCCATGGCGGCTGTGCCCACCAGCGATGGGTTTTCAGACTTCAGATTTTTAGACGATGGCCATTCTAAGGAGGATGTAGCGTTACCCAGTTGTTTTAATTTGCAATTCCCTAACGACGAATGACGCGGAACATCTTTTCATATCTTATTTTTCACTGTGTCTCCTCTGGTGAGGTGTCTGTCCGGTTCTTTCACCCATTTTTGTAACTGAGTCGTTTGTTTCCTTATTGTTGAGTTTTAAGAGCTGTTTGCGTATTTTCGGTGTAAGTCCTCTGTCAGATACGTGCTGTGTAAAGGCTTAATTGTTAAAGACATTATCCCTCATGATGCAACTACTTTTCAAATAGCGCCTGGAAACACTGCCTTGCTTACGCAGGAGCCTGTGAGGTGGGGGCAAGAACTTGAATTTTTCTAGACAGCGTTGAGCAGGTTGGCAGATCTACCCTCCGGTACACATGTGTGTGTCTGGCAGGCTGATTTCAGTCTTGTTTACATTAGACACGATGGGACTTCAATAAAGTTTATAATTTATCTAAAGTAGCACTCTCACCTTGCTTAATTTTCTGTGACGTTTATGCTATAAAGTACGATGCCCTGGACATTGCATCTCACGTTAGTCTCTGTTCTCAGTCCGCCCCACTAGCACGCGGCGCTTCCGAGGGCAGGGGCTGTGGCCACTCCACATCCCCCGCCGAGGTCAGAGACTGGCCCTGAGAACATTAATCATTGTTGAATGTTTAAAACCAAAAGAATTAAAATATGTATACTTTGTCCCACAAAGAGCAGGTAACTCCCGATTAATTTAGAGACTGTTATTAATATCTTTGGACAAAACTCAGCAGTTTAGATCATCTCTGCCAATTGCTAAAGGTCATGATTCATCAATATTTCATATTTACCTGAAATAACGGTCCACCAAGATCAGTGATACGACAGATGAGATCAATAACAGCATTCTTCTTTTAGAATTCATTCTCTCCTGGGGAAAAGGGAGAAACAAGTAGATTTTAAGCAGTAAAAAACTACATCTTTGTGACCTTCTAATAATAGATTAATGAACAGACTTTTGGACACCAACCTAAGGGTGTGCTTCCAGAATGTTCAGCCTTCGGGATGTGTGCGAGGGAAGCCTCTGCTCTACCTGAAGTACCTGCAGAGCCTCCACGGTGCCGGCCGCTCCTCGAGGATGGGCACGCGCCCTCTGACTGTCCTGTGTGCCCCTGAAGTCAGCCTCGACGGGGTAAGAGAGAGGCACCGTGTCCGCTGTGGGCTGTGAACATAGAGTGAGGTCTTGGTGAGGACTCTTCCTGGACTGGGAGAGAATGTATTTTGACCCACAAGTTGACTTTTCATTCTTTTTTCCTCACAGAGATAGTAAGATGGATAATTGGTTCCAAGATCGCGCTAGTCTAAAAGAGCACGCGTGCTCTCAAAGGCAGGGCCTTGTGAGCGGGGGGTGAAGTCTCACTGAAAGGCCTTAAGCTCTAAAATGGACTTTCTGGCTCCAGCCAGGACCCTGAGCTGGTGTGGGAGTTCCACATGGATGTCTGTGTACAAGCCGGGGCGCAGCCGCCTCTGAGTCCTGTGCTGAGGAAAACGGGCTCTCTGGTAGCTCACGTCTGAACGCTCATTTCACGAGCACGAGGCCTTAGCTCTGCACTGGCCGGTGTGGCAGCCACCAGCCACACGTGGCCCCTGAGCCTGGAACTGAGGGGCCACATGTGTGCAAAACACACGGGGTCCTGTCGACAAACAGTGCGACACAAAAGAATTTAAATAGCTCACTCATAATCTTACGTTGACTAT
Organism: Indri indri; assembly: GCA_004363605.1. NCBI lineage: Eukaryota > Metazoa > Chordata > Mammalia > Primates > Indriidae > Indri > Indri indri. The sequence goes on from RJWJ010026950.1 coordinate 18,689, forward strand.
AGGTTGAAATGCTAACAGTCTGGGGAGTGTCGTCTGGATAAACTGTGCTAAATAAAAATACACTATGAGAATTTGTTCACTGGTTTCTTTTTACCTTTTATAACGTGGCCACTGGGAAGGCGGACATCCCACATGTGGCCCACGTCACATTCTTACCGGGCAGTTCTCCGTGTGAGGCCGTCCTGGGTGGGCTTCAGCTGGGCGCAGTGTTTGTGCTCCTGCGACTGAAATCGACCACCTTTTAAATTCAAGATTATCCGAAATGCCACACGAGGGGTGAAGACAGGCCCATCGGCCAGATCCTCTCGGCGGCACGCCCTCCTCCCTGGCCTACCCCGATTTACCGCGCCCCCGAGCTGTGCTCCATCCCTCGGCAAAGGTGCCCGTACCTTGGGTTAGGTGGATGAGGAGGGACGGCCAGCGCCGGCCCAGGAGGACAGGTGCTTCCTGAGCGTCACGTCTTTGGGCCTTGATCAAAGACCCTGGTGCTCGAGTCTTCTGTTGGTGGTGACATCACCGGACTCCGTGGACGATGCGAGCATCACAATGACGCAGGTTCTGCCCATCGTCCGCAAAGTCCCTGCGGGAGCCCTGGGGGCCGGTGCGCGGGAAACACAGGCAGAAACTGACCAGCGGCAAACACCCCTCGCCTGCCGCCTCACCTGGCAAGGCCTTGGGTGGCAACGCCAGGGCCCGAGGGAAGCTGGCCCTGGGCACGGGGCCAGCCAGGGATGGCCCTGCCAGCCACTGTGGGCCTGGGGTCCTCCCACACCTTCTCCGGTGGCTGTGTCTACTCCCATCATTCCTTCCTTCCTTCATTCATTCGGGGCTTTCGTATTTATTGAGACTGTCGTGTGCTGAACTCAGCCAGAGCCCTGGACCCCGGGGGCCTTGCCCATCCCCCACTTCTCGCAGCTTACGGTCTAGGGGTGAAGGCAGATTTTGAATAAGTGAATGGAAGACCTTTCTTTTTTGTTGTTAAAGGCTGGTCAGGGGAAGCGGTGGTAGTGGAGAAGGAACACAGGAACCCGCAGCTGGTTGTGATCAGTTAGTTGCAAACACCACTGCGCTCGACCCACCAGGAGGCCTTTAACTGCTCCCAACACAGACCGAGCAGGGGCAGTGACGGATGGCGGGGAGGGAGTGTGCCGAAGGGGGTCCGCTAGTGGTGAACATCTCGGGGAACCCCAGCGGCCGCCCTGGTGTCCAGCGGCAAGCTGGGATCCGCCGTCACGCTCTCCCTGGCTCTCGCCAAAGCCTGACAAGTCCGCTCTGCTTAGGACGGATCAGACTCTGCCCCTCCCCCAGGTGATCTCTGCTTCCCGTGGCCCCAAAGCCACCGTCCCTGGGCCATGGGAAGTCAGTGTTCCGCTCCTGGCCACATGGGGAAGATCCCGGTGGGCCCACCGCACCCCCATAATGGCTCAGAAGTCCGAATAAAACGTAGTCTCAACCAGCGCCAGGTGCGCGAGGGGCCACGAGGGCAGACGCTGAAGCAAAGTCGGTGCTGACTGCGTCTGCCATGACCCTGCTCTCAACAAAGTCACACCCCGAGTGCCAGGGTCAGAACTTCAACGTGTGCATTTTGGGGGACACAGTTTAACCCGCAAGAGACCCTAGTCGCTGTCCTTGTTCCACTGCCCAGCTGGGGGCCGCAGCTCCCAGCGCGGCTCATCTAACCAGGTGGGGCACGCTTGGCGTGGCTGCCAGGAACCCTGGGGCCCACCCGGCCCCGTGTCTACAGCCTGTGTCTGCCCGGCCACGTGCTAGGAACCATGCAGCCACGAGGGCATCACAAGGTGATCGCGACACCGCACAGCCCAGGAAGCTGGCTGTTGACTTTGGAAAGTGGCTCCGTGGAAACAGTCCCGGTGCCAGAGCAGCGCAGAGGAGCAGACAGTGCTGGCGAGCGTGTCGGAGGATTAAGAGCCCCACACTTACCAGGGACACAGCAAAGCCCTTCCACGTGGCCGCAGCTGTATAGACGCCAAGGGCCAGAGTCCCTGGAGCCACAGTCCCCACCGTCACCAAGCCCATTTGGACCGTGCTGTGAGGATGCGCCTGCTGCTGCTGGCCGTGGCGCTCATCCACGGGCTCCAGGCTCAAGGGAGCGGGAGCCAGACCTGTCGGAGGTGAGACGGCGAAGGGCCGGACCAGCGCCCCGGGGAGCTCCCGGGGATGGGGCTGGAAGGAAGCTGACTCCAGGCAGCTTCGTGGTGGACGGAGGGCCCCGGCCCACGTGGAGGCATCGCCCCATCCCGGTGAGACTCCATCTCCTGTGCCTTCCTGGAGCAGGACCCCCGGGGGGGAATCCGTAAGCGTCGGCACTCAGGAGGCAGGCCCAGGCGGTCCCTGTGGACCCCTGGTCAGCCCCACCAGGTGCCCACAGCACTACCGCCCACACCAGACCATGGGCAGCCTGTGGGCACCATCGGACCCGAGCCACCTGAACACCACTCGTAAACAGGCTGTCGGGGGATTCCAAGGGTGGCTTTGGGGCTTGGGCCCTGCTGTGGAACTCACCCTCAGTTCAGTCCAAGAGGGATCCCGGGGCCCAGGGTGTGCCTTAGCCCAGTAACCCACCAGCTCAGCCAGCATCTGGGGGCTCTCCTGGGTGTGATCTGAGCAGGCAGCTGGGCTGGGGGACGGCAAGAGGTCCGACCCCCTCACCTGGCCCATTGCACCGCCGGCAGCTCTCCGGGAGCTGGTACACCTCCTCCCTGGCCTCCAACAACTCTGCCCTGGTTGCACCTGGCGGGCACTTTAGGGTTTTCATCAACACGCTGGCTGTGAAGGACGGCAACCTGCACAAGGACATCCTGGTGCCGTGAGTCCGGGGCAAGGTGGACGCTCGGTGGGTGCAGGAGCTGGGTGGGCTTGGCTGGCCCGGGGGGGCAGGGACAGGGACACTGCTGTGCTGTGCCCGGTCCGGTCCAACCTTCCCACCTGCTATGCGACTGCCGACCTCCCTCCCCGAGCCACGCCTGCCCCGGGACTGCCGGCGTTGCGTGGGGAGCTTAAGGCTCTGTGTGTGCGGTGGGAGGGGCTGTCCCTGCCACCTCCCTGCTGTCCCCTTGGCTGCTGCTGGCAGCGCCGCGCCTGGTTACTGGGGAGGCTGGAGCCTCGAGGGGAGGCGGGTGTGGCCGGAGCAAGGGGAACCCAGGAAGCCGAGGGACGTGACGTTTGCCACCCAGGCAGCGGAGGGAGCGCCTGGTGCCTCTGATTTAAAATGGGAGAGCAGAGGACGAGTGCCCCCCCGCCTCTGCCCCCAGGGCAGGCAGCCGGTGCAACACAGACTCCCTCGTCGCATTCAAGACAGAGGACCACCAGCAGTTCTCCATGGAGTATGAGTGCTCACGTGGGTGGGCGTGAGCCGTCCCGTGCGGCCCCAGCGTGGCGCCATTCTGAGGGGTCTTGGCTGTAGAGCCAAGTGCACACCTGCGAGTCCCCGTCCGTGGCTCCATGCTCAGGCCCCCCGGGGCGCTGGCAGCCACATTTTTTCCTCACCCCAGGAAGGGCAGGCGCAGCCTCCGCCCCCAACTCTGCTGTGTGCCTCCTGCCACGGTCCCGCAGGGCCCAGCTCTGGGCCTGTGCAGAGGACGGTGGTGCTCGCCCGTGGCCGGGGGCCTGTGGGACCCCAAGCCCCGTGTCAACCCAACGTCCTCCACAGTCTGGGGACAAAACAAGCTCTACCTGGCGGAGGTGGTGCCTGAGAAACTCCTGGTTCTCTACCTGATCAACGAGCACGACGGTGTGCCCAGCCTGGTGGCCGGCCTGTTACGTGTGTGCAGACCCCAGCCCATGACCACTGCCCTCCAGGAGGGAGCAGGGCCCTGCTGTCCACCCACCATGGGGCCTGGGGTGGGTGGTCCTGGTCCCCACTCCATCCAGAGAGCACAGTGCCCCACCCCCAGGACCCCACCC
>RJWJ010026951.1:0-22783 GCA_004363605.1 Indri indri
AGCAACCTTGAAAAAGAACAAAGTTGGAGGATTCATACTTTCTGATTTCAAAATATAGTGCAAAACTACAATAATCAAGACTGTGTAGTACTGGCATAAGGATAGACATACAAATAAATGGAATAGAACTGAGAGTCCAGAAATAAACCTTTATATTTATTGCTAACTGGATTGACAAGGGTGCCAAGATGATTCAATGGGGTGAAAGATTAATCTTTTCAATAAACAGTGCCGGGACAACTGGATATCCAAGAATGAAGCTGGACCTTTATCTCACATCATATAAAAAGATTAATGCAAATGGATCATTGACTTCAATATAAGAGCTAAAACAAACAAACAAAAAAATTAGAAGAAAACATAAGAGTTTTATGTTTTTAATCATATTATTAAATATGATACCAAAAGCATAAGCAAATAAAAGAAAAAACAGATAAATTAGACGTTATCAAAATTAAAAACCTTTGTGCTTCAAAAAACTCTACCAAGAAAGGGAAAAGACAACTCATGAAATGGGAGAAAAATATTTGCAAATTTACATCTGATAAGGGTCTAGTGTCCAGAATATATAAAGAACTCTTAAAATTCAAAGATAAAAAGACAACCCAATTACAAAATGGGCAAAGGATTTGAATAGACATTTCTCTAGAGAAGATATACAAATAGCCTATAAGCACATGAAAAGATGTTCAACATTATCAATCGTTAGGATATTCCAAATCAAAACTACATGAGTATAATTTTTAAAAAAGATAATAAGTGTTGGCAAGGATTTGGGGAAATTGAAACTTTCATACATTGATCATGGGAATGTGAGATGGTGCAGCCATTTCAGAAAATAAAGTAATGTGGTAGTTCCTCAAAATGTTAAACATAGAGTTAACCTTTTATCAAGAAATTCCATTCCTATGTATATACCCAAGAGAATTGAAAACATATGTCCATATAAAAACTTGCTCACAAATGTTCATAGCAACATTTATAATAGCCAAAAAGTGGAAACAATCCAAATAACCATCAACTGATGAATGGATAAAGAAAATGTGGTATATCCATACAATGGAATATTATTTGGCAATAAAAAGAACCAAGTACTGATATATGCTACATACTACAACATGGATGAATCTTGAAAACATGCTAAGTGAAAGAAGCCAGATACAAAGAGCCACATATTGTTTTATTCTGTTTATATGAAGTGTCTAGAATAGACAAATGTATGGAGACACAAAATATATTAGTGGTTGCAGGATTGGGGGAAAGGATAAACATGGAATGACCGCTAATGAGCACGCATTTCTTTTGGGAGTGATAAGAATGTTCTAAGTAAGATAATGATAATGGTTGCACAATCCTGTTAATATACGGAAAAGGACTAAATTGTATATGTTAAAAGGTGAATTTTATGATATGCGAATGATATTTTATAAAGCTTATAAAAATATAACTTGTAGAATGACATGATGGGAAGCTGTACTTTGGAGAAAAATAGCTGAATGATTTGGAGCTGAGTCACATCATTAAGTTATAGTTACCAAAATGTAAGGGGTCAAGGCCTGGAATATGCTGTTGGTAGTAAAAGTAGAGAGTGAATGGAGAAGAAAGAGCTAAATGAGGGGAAGAAGAGATGAGGAAGGTGGAATTGACAATGACTCCATTGTTATCAGACTGGAAACTATGATTCCATTTACAGAAATTTGTAAGCTGCAATTAAAGTTGGTTTTTGGTGGAAAGTGACAAATTCAGTTTTAGCCGTGATTTTATAAGGATGGCAAGACTTAACAAAAGGGTCTGGTAGTCACATAAAAAACATTAACTGGCACTCAAGTAAGGGTCATGGCTGGAAATGCCAATTTAAGAGCATTTGCTTAGAAGGGGAAGTTTGACATGTGATAATCGTGCAAAACAATCGAGGATGGCTGGGAGAGGGGAGCTGACTTACCGAGATAGACAAGAGCCCATTCCTCGTGCCTCAGCATGTCCCTATAGGAAATTCCTGCCATAGTAATCCATCCATCGGTGCTTTGTGGACTCCAAGGCTGGGAAAGTGGTTTTCCCAGCCCATGCCTCAGACTTTCCTTCTTCATCCCTCAGCTTGGTATAAAGCCAGGTTAAACGCCTCCTTTGTCTTTAGATATACAAGGTGTTACATTATACTAATTATTTCTCTGCTCCTTTTGGGCAGCTGCTGTAACATATTCTAGCTAAAAGAGAGTAATGGAATGATTCTGTTTTAGCCCAAAGAGCTCCAGAAATAACAGTGCTAGGCATTTGGAATTCATTTAATTTAAGCATGTTCTCCAAATTTTACTAGATCTATTTTTATGCATCTATTTAATATACTTTTTTGTTTTCCTCTCCAGGAAATTGACCATATGCAGGTATTCCTGGGAGGACTTAAAACTTTTTTAAAAAAACTTCCTTGGATTTCCAAATCCCTAATCTCCACTGATTATTTTTCTTTTCCATAAAGAAGCTGATATAGTTCAAAGAAATTTGGAGAACAAATGAGTAAAGATTTTTGAAAGACACTATGAATATCGACAATAATAGAGATACCAAGTTTTGGTCTCCAGAATGTCTTATCAGACAGTAAAAGGGTTTTTGAAGCATCACATGATGCTTACATAAGGTAGTGAATCTCATATCCAAACTCCCCACTAATAACATCAGGCATGTTGCTGCCAAATGACTCTAGGTTATTAGAATGCCGAGGCTCCATGTGAGGCAGTCCATAAATGAAATTAATGAGACAAACACCACAGGGGTGCTTTCTTTGCTCGAGTTATATTTGCAGTTGGAGAAGGTTGGAATTTTGTTTGTTTATTCTATGTGTGAGATGTAATTTGGCAATAGTTTTTAAGCACTTCTTTCCTTAAGCAGATTTAAACATAGACTAACCAAATTATCTGCTGCGTTGCAACTATTTCACAGCAGTAAGCCACTGGGTCTAAGGCAGTGTAGCCAACATCATAAACCGTGAGGTGAAGACCTTCCATGATGGAACAGACTTCAATTACCAATTTGGGGAGTTGTCAACTATACTAACAACCCAGTTTCTCTAATCCCAGCCAAGGTGCTCCAAGATAACTTGACTGAAGGGGCGCAGTAAAGACAGAAAAGCTCAGAAGTAGAGGTTGGGATTTTGGTTCAAGATCTCATTCTCATAATTTACTAGTAGTGAGGCTTTGGGCAATATACTTCTCAAAAGTTATCTCCATATGCACTCTCAACTTTTTCACTTCCTACGCGCTATTCAGTCCACACTCATCTAGCTTCTGTCCATCAACACCATTTAATGAAAATGGTCACCAGTAATCTCCCAAGCCTGACGACACTTCTTCATTGACAGCTTTCTTGAACTCTTAGTGGCATTCCACACAGGTTACCCCTCGCCTTGAAAAACTCTTTTGGCATCTGTGACATCACAATCTTCAGTTTTTCTGTTCCTCGCTGGATGCCTTTTCATGATCTTTCTTTCCAGATTCTTTCCCTACCCAATCTGAAAATATTAAGGATCTCAGTGATAAGTCCTGGGACTGCATTCTGTCTGCACTCACTCTCTTCCTAGGCAACCTCCTAAGTTTTTGTGGCTTTTAACATTAACCATAATCTATATGTTGATGACTTCCAAATCATCACCATGTGCCTGAGTCTTCCATGAACCCAAGACTCATATAAGCAACTGCTAGTGACATACCCTTAGATGTCAAATAGGAATCTCAAACTTAATGTGTTCAAGATGGAGACCTTGATTCCCTCCCCCAAACCCAGTCCTTCCTCACACCTGATTGTTCAAGCCAAAAACTGGGGTCATCCTTGATTCCCATCCTTGTCTCATTACCTGTATCCAATCATTCACTGAATCCTGGTCAGTTTCACCCAAAAAATGTATCTCAAATCCATCCATTTCTTACCATATCCATTGATTTCACTGAGTTTCAAGCCACAAGCATCCTTTTACCTGGATCACTGTAACAGCCTTTAACAGGTTTTCTTGCTCTGCTTTTATGGCACTACTACGCATTCTTTACACAGAAGGCAGAGTCATCCTGTTTGAACTTGTTTATTGGAGATTTTAAAACATGTATAAGTGGACAGAGAGTAACATGAACTCCCACATCAGTCACCCAACTGCAACAGGTAATTCATTCATGCCAGTCTGTTTCATCAATAACTCCATCTATTCTCCTGCCTCCTCTAGTATTTTGACATGAATCCCAGATAACATATCATTATACCCTTAAGTATTTCAATATGTATCTCTAAAAGACAAGGACTCTTTTTCTTTAAATGTAACCACAAGACCATTAACACATCTAAAAAATTAATAATAACTTCTTAACATCATTAAATATCTAAAAAGTATATTTCTGAATACTGTATAAATGTCATAATTTTCACAATTCATAATTTTTTAGAGTTTAATGTGTTTGAATCGAGATCCCAATAAGGTTCACATATTGTGATTTGGTTGATATGTCTTTGAGTCTCTTTTAATCTATAGAGTGCAGTAATCTCTCACTTGCCTTTTTTCCTCTTGCAATACATTTGTTGAAGAAACCAGATTTTTGGTCCTGTAGAGTTATAGCCTATATTTGCTTATTGCATCCCTGTGGTTTACATAACATTCCTGCATGTTAAAAACTGCTAAGGCGACTTCATAGGTGGTATTGTTTTCTTCTACCAGAAATTATGTGTCTGGGTAATGTCTTTTTGTAAAGGCAGTAGCCATTATGCTCAATACCTAAATGTATTAATTCAGTAGGGGTTGCAAAGTAGAGAGATTCTAATTCTATCAATTCTTCTTCATTTATTAGCAGCAATACTTGTATAAAGAAGGAACTTTCCTTGGCATACCTTTTAGGTTTCCTAGTGGTAAAGTTTGTAAAGGAATAGATTTACCCTTTTAAAATGTAGATTGGATCATGTCTCTGCCCTGCTGAAAGTCCTCTTGTGGCACCTCCATGCACAAAATGACACCTGTGGTCTACACATACCCTGCATGATTTGACTCCTCCATCACCTTTTTCATTATGTTCCATCACACTGTCTGCCTTTTATTAAAGCTTAAATTTAAATTAAATAAAAATTTGCAGTTTATTGAAATTTATTGAGAAGGTTTTTGCAGTTGCTATTCCCTCTGCTAGGCCGCCCTCCCCTTCCCCCAGTTGTTGCCTACTTGTCTTCTCTTGATCTTCATGCTTAAATGTCATCTCCCCGTAGAGGCTTTCCCTGACCACTTCACTTAGGGGGCCTGCTCTCCCCATCATAGCTCCTGTTTAATTTCTTTATCACATGCTGTAACTATCTTCTTTATGTATTTGTTAATCATTTGCCACCAAGCACCCTAGCTCAGTGAAAGCAGGGATCTTTCCCATCCCATACACCACTGAATCCCAGGGCACACACAGCACAGTATGTAGCACACAGTGGGTGCTTTACTTTTTTGACTAAACACCACAAAGTTGCTGATCCTATATATCCTTACTTATATGAGTGGTATGCAGGGATGAGCTAGGTAATTATAGAATTCCTTCCAGGTTTTCGGTGTTTTCCTCTGAGGACACAGAGATGAGGACGGAGATCATCCAGCATTAAGACTTCCTGAATTCTGCATGTTGTAGCACCTGGAGCAAACGATGTCTGTGACGGGGTAGGCCACTGAGGCTGGCGGGAGGCTCCCAGGACTCAGGCCTGGCTGGGGGCCTGAGAGAAGAGCTGGCTTGGTGATTGCACAGAGGGCCACAGGAGTTGATACAGGGGTGGGAGACTGAGGTGGGCTTATAGATTTAGGGCAGGAAGTTCTTTTGAGTGTGTGCTTTCAGGGCTCCCTGACTCTTATGACCCTCGAGGACTTAGAGGACTGGGATTTCCTGAGTCTCCACAGGGTTCTGAAATCCCCTGTTCACTTTCTTCCTCAGGAAATCCCACCAATTTAAGAATTATTTCAAAGCATTCTCTTTTTACAATGTAAATACTCTGGGCGTGGTTGAGAAGATTGTGTTTTCCACCTTTGTGTGAATTAGCTTAACCAGACTGCTGCTCTCTTCTAAAATCTGAGGTATCAATGTTTTGTTTAGCTTGAGAGAGTCAAGGGGGAAGGGGACAATTTTGGAATTTGGGTCCTTCTGTAGGCTGGAGGAAGACAGGCCTTCCTCAGCACAGTGGACTACTTGGGCACCCCAGGGGTAGGAACAGAGGGAACAGGTCAGCCAGTCCCAAGGTTTCAGCCAATTTCCGTAATTCTGGAGGTTCAAGGCTTTATCCACGATTACTTCGATTAACCTGATGTTCATCACCATCACAGACCAGACCCAGAATAGTAGAGATTCACTGAGGTCAGCAGCCATACATAGAGGGGCCCGACTGCCCCTGACCGCAGAAGGGCGATGCCAGGGTGCCTACAGCGTGGAACTGGTGCACAGACTCATCCAGTCACGCACAGGGCAGCTTCCGCTTACCTAGAAACTCTCCCAGGACTATTGTTACGTCCTCTCATCCAGAGACCAGATGAGAAGAGACTGGCCTTTTAGGGAAGACAAGGTTCAGGAAGGAGAGGAACCCAAGCACCAGGCTATTGCCAGGCTACTGCCTGGTTAGGAGGCAGGTTTTCCTCCTTCTCCCAGACCTGCTCCTTGATCTTGGTAAATTCCCCTGCGACTTCCTGCCCACATCTCTCAATAGGAGCGTACTCCCTGCTGAAGCAGGAGGACTTGGAGAAGCTTTCTTGGAGGGATCATGTTGAGGCAGCCACAAGATAAAAGGGTTTCTAGGTATGTACAGTTATGTACTTGGTAAACCATGGAGAGCTCTAATCTTGAGATCTTTTTGTTTATGCTGGAAATGCACTTGGGGCTTTATTCTCCTTTGGTGTGCTGAGATGACATGCTGAAGTGCTCCTTACATTTGTAACACTCTTAGGATGTTGACCCAGTTGCATTCTTGTCTAAAGCAATATTTTAGCTTTCTTAATAGCAGAGATCAAGATTAAGTGGTGAAAAAAAATCACAAGAAAACTATAGCCAAAAAAATCTTCATTTCATGGAATCTTAAATATAGGAAAACCAATTTAGACTCTCCTTCAATGCAAGAATCCCTACTCTCTACATACAACTGTCTTTGGTATTCCCACTGTCCTTTAACCCATGCTTGAACAATTTCAGGGATGGGGATCACAACTACTTCCTTCTCTTGCATTGACAGACATTGCTATGGTCTTACCTTCCTTGGGTCAGAATCAGATTATAAATTTTCATTAGTCTTCATTTCCCCTCCACAATCAAAAAGAGGAAGTTAGTTGACTCCTTAAATAAATGTTATTAGTTACAATGTATTTTTGTTGTTGTTGTTGTTGTTGTTGTTGTTGTTGTTGTTGTTTTTTGAGACAGAGTCTCACTCTTTTGCCTGGGCTAGAGTGAGTGCCATGGCGTCAGCCTAGCTCACAGCAACCTCAAACTTCTGGGCTCAAGCAATCCTACTGTCTCAGCCTCCCGAGTAGCTGGGACTACAGGCATGCGCCACCATGCCCGGCTAATTTTTTCTACATATTTTTAGTTGTCTGATTAATTTCTTTCTATTTTTGGTAGAGAGGTCTCGCTCTTGCTCAGGCTGGTCTCGAACTCCTGAGCTCAAACAATCCGCCCGCCTCGGCCTCCCAGAGTGCTAGGATTACAGGCGTGAGCCACCGCGCCCAGCCTACAATGTATTTCTGAGGTCTTCTCTTGCCTAGTCTATAAATTCTCTAGTTCACCCACTGTTCCTGGTCTCCTAGGAAGGAGTATCCGAATCCTCTCCTCTCTAAGCCTACTCCAAAGCTAATCGCACGGTTTTTGTCCTTGGCGCTTCCTTTTCTCCCTTTTCAGGAAATCTGTGCCACCTCCTTTCTCTCTGTGTCTCCAGAGTCTCCCTTAGCTCCAGCCTACAAACATGCCCATTCTACTCTACTCAACATTGCTTACCTACTCCGAGACATCATCCCATCTCCCAATTTCCTGTCACCATCAAATTTACAGAAAAGGTAGTGCGTGGTCACTGCCCCAGTCCCTCCCCATCCCTGTGCTAATCAGCCTCTGTCTCTCCAGCTTTACGGGGATTTATCATTCCAGGACATATGTCTCTGAAGGATCTTTTACCAGTCTTTAGGCTTCTCTCTCCTCCATAGCATATAATATTGATGCTGCTCCTTTTGTCTTAACATCTTCCTTGGACTGCCAGACACAGAGCTCTCTTTCTATTTCTTTAACTGGCCTTCCCTACCCTTTCCTCTTTTATTCTTTTGCCTCTATTAAAAAACAAACAAACAGAAACATTCCTTAAGATAGTGTCCTCGGACCACTTCTTTTTTCTCCGTCCTTTCTTCCTTCATAACTTTACCTGATTTCCTGGTTTTATTTATTATTGTAACAGGGATAACACCCAAACCTCCATCTCCACCTCAACCCTGACTTACCTGTATAGTTTCTTTTCAAGCTTCCTGCTGAATATCTTCACATGAGTACCTAGATGCCACCTCAGACTCATGGGATCCCATACTTAGTCTCCTCCTAAACCTCTCTCTTCTCTGGCATCCCTATTTTTGTTGAGGACATTACCCTAACCCCAGTCAGCCAAGTTCTAGATCTGCAAGCTGTTTTTAAGTTCTCATCTTAATACCACAGTTTCTTTCTACTCTCTTTCTATAGAATCTCTTACCTCTGCCCGCTCCTGTCTGTTTCCATTGCCCCTACTTAATTCAGGCCCTTTTAACCTCTTCCTGGACTGCTGTGATAGTCCAATCGGCACGTCCATTTCTTACTTTCAACTTACCACATCTGCTGCTGCCAGACTGGTAGAGTCGCTCTTACAGGATGTATACGTATTGAAATATTCAAGTCATTGTTTATGAAGAAAATCTTGTACAGTAAACATTACACTTGAAAATGCCTTATATTGTCCTTAAAATAGAATCCACAGACATACTGCTTCTTAGTAAGTTCAACACTGCTAGTTTTTCCTCCACTTTTGGAACAGTTTACTTTCCTTTTGGTTCAACACCAGATGAAGTCATCTGCTTAGCTTTACAGGCCATGCAGTATGAAAAATATGTATCTTTAAACACCAGAATCACACTCAGCATCAGTCTATTTGAATTCACGTTAGTTACTCATGACTGTGACACAAATCTATTGGAATATTTAAAAACACAGCTCTGATCCCCATTATTACTATGCTTGAAAACCTTTGGTGGCTCTCAACTGCCTATCGAGAAGTCCCATTTCTTTAGCCTGGCACTGGAAACTGTCCGCAGTCTGGCTTCAACCCTCCTTTCTCACCCAGCTTCCATTCCAGAATGGAATGCCTGTGATTCCTGTGCCTGCTTTGCACATTCCGGTCTCCATCCTTCTCTCACAGCGGTACCGCTGCCTGGAACACTTTCTGCTTGCTCCCCTTCTCTGCTGGGCTCAGCCATTCTTCAAAGATAACTCACATGCTGCCTCTTCTAAGATTCCTTAGGAGTCTTCTCCCCTGATCCTGTCCAGACAAAATCATATTTCCCTCCTCTGAGCTGCAACAGCTCTTCATTTGTACCACTTTTACAGCAAGTATCATTTTCTATCTAGAACTGTCATTTCTGTTCATGTTTTATGTGACTATAAACACCTCAAGGGCAGGGGCAGTGCTTGAGTCTATTGTATACATTATTAATAATATGTACCACCACCTCTAGCTTCAAGCACAAAGTCATTCTCAACAGGTTTTAATGAATAAATAAATTAAATAATTTGGCTTCCCAACTCCTCCCGATGCAGAATGTGCTCTAGCCTGGCAGTGCCCAAGAATACCGGACCCAGTGCTCTGGAAAAAGCAGCAAACTCTTCAATCCCAGCAGTGCCTCCATCAGGCATGAATGAACTCAACCGGGAAGGGGGATGGGTGAAAAGATACATGTAAATGGTTGCACTCTTTCCTCCTTCTTAAAGAGCAAAATAAACAATGTAGTTGAGTTAAAAAAAAAAAAAAGACCTTGGACGTTAACAATACAATGGCTTTTTCATAGAAGGCTTCAGGAAATGCCAAGGTCTGTCACTGGGGCTGGAGACATTTTGTTCCCATTGTGTAGAAAGAGACTGATGAGATCTCTCAAGCAATCCCGCAGACCTACTGTTTTAAGGGATTAGAACGCTTTTTTGTGCATCTCAATTTCTGTAGGACTTAACTTTATGGAGAGAAAATCCCAGCCTCCCCCCCTCCTCCCACCCACCTCACCCACAATAGACAGGGCATGTTTTACCTCAGGGGAACTCAAAGCTGAAGCGGAGCTCTGATCCCAGGGGTCGGCTGGATATTAACAGCGCTTTGAATCTTTTTTGGTTCATACTTCAAACTCCGTAAATATAAATCTAGCTCCGTTCAGACGAGCAGTAAGATTTTTAAGGAAGGTTTGGGGGTTGGGGAGGATGGGAAATATGAGCCTATCTTACATCTTCACGGGATGGGGCATCTTTATCTTCATTAAGGACATGCACAAAATGTACTTTGCCCCAGGGACAGACAGAGGGAGTTTGACAGTGAATTCACACCCTCGGTGTTGACTGTAGACTGATCAGAGAAAATGACCGCCCCTTACTCTTGTAAAATCTTAATGTACCGTGAGAAGTGCACAGCGCTGCCTGGTGTACAGTGTTTAGGTTTGTTTTGACCTTACTAAATCATGGAAAGTGGCTCCTACGAGGGAAGTGGGGGTTTTTTGTTTTCTTTTTTTAATTTTAATTTCCTGCACGATTACTCAGGTGGCTTTTCCTGTTTCTTCTCCCCCTCCTGGACTTGGGTCCTTAATTGCTACTGCAGAGAACTGGAAGGATGCCTGCTCTCGCGGCACGGGCTCCTCTGCGCGGCCGCCTCCCTCCTCGCCCCCACCCTTCTCTTCCTGGCCCCGCCTCCCCCGCGCACCCCGCGGCCGCAGCAAGACAGCTGTGTTCAATCAGAAACCACTTACAACTCCAGACGATTCAAAGGGGAAACTTCGGCGTGAAGTGCAGCTCGCCTCCAGCCCCATCCAGCTTTCTTTCCTTCCCTGGAACCCGAGGCGCGGATCTTCCTCACCCACCGCCCTAGTTTTTTCCGGAGCTCGCCGGAGCCCTCTAGGGTGCCAGCGCGTGCTGGGAGGTGCCCTCCAGCCGGGTAATGGGGGGCGGCGAGACACCGTAGGAGTGGCGAGGCGGCGCCTTGGGTGGCACTGCCCCGGGACCCGGCGGAGGGTGCGCGGGGCGGGCGGGTCCCCGCGCCCGAGCCGGCCCCGCCGCGGCAGCAGCTGCGAGCGCGCCACGCCGCCGAGCCTCCTGCAGCAATGGCTCGTCCGTGAAACGCGAGCCGGCTCTGCCGCTGTTAGGAGTGCTTGCATCCTTCGTTTGGGCTTCCCAACTGTCCTGGGCGAAAATGGCTGTCTAGACTAAAATGCGCCAGAAGGGACCAAGCAGTGGATATCGAGCCTGTTAAGCCCAACTCTTCAGCTCCGAGACCTGGAGGAGGAAGAGCCCGGCTCTGAAAAGTGCATCATGAATTCTGGAGTTGCCATGAAATATGGAAGCGACTCCTCGGCCGAGCTGAGTGAGGTAAGGAACAGCTGAGGTCAGGAGCTAGGGGTTCTTGTGCATTTGCTTTTCCGCAAACCCCTTCCCCGCCCGATCTCCCCCGGCTCTACACCCCGCTCCGCCCAACCCCCTCGTGCTCCCAGTCTGGAGGCAGCGCGATCGAAGATTAATAGATTTTCTGGATCTTGTTTTAACTTGTAGTGCTACTCAGGAAATGACCTGAACTGGCGTGATATTTCAGTCTGAAATGAGTGGCTTAAAAAAGAAACAACCTCTCCCCAAGCCGCCGAGGCGTTTTACTCTCAACAATCTGGACCTCCTGTCCCTTCCCGCCCGCGTCCCCCAATTTATATACATCATTTCTTTTCCTAGTCGGTAAAATACACGGAGATCCCAGCTGAGCTTAAGCCGATGGTAACTAATTTTGTGGGGCCGGGGGTGGTGGTGGTGAGGGGGAGGCATTGGATTATTGAAGCTCCCACGTGTGACGCGTTTGGCTAAGTTCAGGCAAGGTGGTCTCTTCCCCAGGCGGAGATGAATGACCCGCGCTGGGGAGGGGTGTGGGGAGGAAGCACATCAAAGCGGCTTAGAACTTTATTTCCTGCCCGGGTCTGGACTCCTGAGTCTTTGAGGCTAGCGCCTTTGCAGTTCCTGGGCTCCCACTGTAACGTATCCACTTGAGTGTTTGAGACCAGCTTTGAAATTAAAGCTACATCAAACAGTATGCAAATACGTGAGCCGTAAGATGCTCAAAGCCACCTTTTTCAATGACTTTAGGGATGCCTGGGGCACATCCCCCAAAGCTTTGAATACCTGAACGGTGGTGATGAGAAACCTACAGAACTGGATGCTCAAAAGAGAAAAGCAAGTCTGTGTGATTGGTGTCTCCAGCAGGAGGCTTGGTGGCTGTGGGTTTCCCTCTTAGCACCATCACTGAGCCATTTATGGGGCAAAAGTAGTGGAAGTAGTCTGTGCTGCCTGAGTAGGGCTGAGGAGAGAAAAGGGGAAGAAAAGACCAGTGTGAAAGCAGCTGGGACGCAGATAGTGGTGATGTCAGGTTACCAATGGAGAAGAGAAGATGAAAGGTGGAGCCCTCACTGGGGGTGTGGGGGGGAGGGGTGGTGTTGGGAAGAGATGGGGAGAAGAGGAGAAGATGGGCTGGTATCCAGCAGTGAATGGGGTGGACCCTCGGCTGGTGCTCTAAGTGTCATGCTGCTGTGCTGTTCCTGCTCTAGTTTGAAATAACATTCTGAGGCCAAATGAGGTAAAGCATTTCCTAATCCCCATGGTGGTTCCCCTGTGATGTAGAAGCCTTGAGAAATGCTGAAAGTGAGAACTTAATTTAAAGATGGGAGGTGAGGAAGGCATGAGGACCTAAGTGACTTCTGCCAATTTTATATTCAGGGAAAGGTCTCAAATCTGAACTGGAACCTAGGGCCCTACTCATCTATTACTAACACTATTTAAGGAGAAGTCTTTGATGTATCTTTCGAGATCATTTAAAAACTCAAAACCAAAGACACATCTCTTGCAGGGTCTTTGCCAGGCCCTTCACATTGTTTCTCTCTGTGCAGCAGCCTTAACTCTTGTCACCTGAAGTGTGCTGTTCAGTAATCTTCGTTTAAGATTTAGAATGAGGGTGGCTTAGAGCCCTGAGCCGAGAAAGAGGAGGTGTGAATTGACCTTAATCCTATTAGCATTAGGTGAGCCCAGAGTTTATGACACTCAGGTGCAAGGTAAAACTCTCCATTTTTTGGCCTCGTTTCCATTTCTTAAATAATCTCTGTAAAGCTGTGGCCAGATGAAAGAGTTGAGGGTGCTTTGAGGTCCTGTATTAGCTGGAAAAATAATATTTGAGCATTATAGGATGACATTGTCTTGTCCCTAAGAAAATAAACAAGTTTTGCTCCTCCTATATCCTTTACCAAATTTTGTTTTCATGTGTTGGTGTCTGTTCATTCTTTTTTTTTTTTTTTTTTTTGCCTTCTTTCGAGCCCGTTCTAGGTTCCGTGATTTAGTTGTACCTCTGTCCCTCCCAATCTTAGTTTCCCTGCAGGTTGAGTAGTTGCAGTAATCTGTAAGTTATTTTTGCTTTTTGTACATATTTTAAATTAGGGTATGTGTAAAGAGAATTTGTAAGGCAAGAAGGTGTGTGTGGTTCATACCTTATGAACCCTAGGTTTCAGTTCAATTTATCATGGGCAATAGCTTTAGTATTTAATATTTCTGTAGTATCCGTAGATCAATATCCACAGATCCGAATATAATTCATTTATATTTTTCACATTAGGTCTTTGATGTAGAGTTTATTCTTTTTGCCGTAATTTTTCTCTTAAACTTTGGTTTTCCTTTAACATCTTGTGGGGAAAAGATGCCATCTCTTTTGATGGCTGACTGCTCCTCCTCACCTGGAAGCTCAGAGCTAATAAAAACCTTCAGGGGCCCCTTCAGTACCATGTCTCTGATTGCGCAGGAGACTCACCGTTGTCTGGAGGTCATCATGGGGTCAGATCCAGCCTGATGTTCATTCACCAGGCATTTCAGTGCCTGGAAGAACTCTGAAAGGACCCACATTAGCCTGGGTATCGTAAACATGAGTCCTCTCATTGGTGTTGACTTGTGCACTTACCCCTTCTACAAAGGGTCCTCTAGCCACAGGAGTCATTGACTCTTTGACAATAATGTTGACACTGACTCCATAATATCCTGAACAAGAGGGAGTGTCTTTAATCAATTTCTGGTTGTAATTTGCTGATCCCCTTAGTGAGAGCAGCAAGCTTTGGTCAGCAAGCTTTTGAGGGGTTGACTTATGCCTATTGTGGCACAGAAATGCTCACAGATACAAGGAAGGCAGGAGGAATTTGGGTGTGAGGGAGACAGGATTAGGAGACGGTAGAACTGGTTATTGGGAATGAGGTGTTTTGCATGTATGAAAACTTTAACATGGAAAACCAGGAAATTCGTGAATGTGTTTCTTTTTGTGTCTTTAGTTTGAACAACAGCCATTTAAGATCCTGCGAGTTGATTACCAGAGATAATAAAATTGCCTCTGTGAACGTTCAAACGCATTTTTATTTATTCATTGACCATAGATGGCTTATGTCAAGTCTGAACTCTTTGAAAGTAACGAATCCCTACCAGTAACAACTGAAATGCAAAAGGAAAATTTTAGAAACATGAATTGGCAGTTTGTTCTTTTTTTCTTGGCTATAGCTGTCTCTATCAAAGATTCAAAGGATTTTTTTTTAAAATGTGAGGTTAAAGAAGGACTTTAACATCAGCCAAATCAAAGGTACCTAGAAAATTAAATGTTTGACTTTCAACCTTCCTCCCCCATGATCAAGAAGCTGAATGGCCACACTTTCAGCAGCACTAAATTATAAAGATACTGGGGAAGTTTCTGGTATCTTCTTCCTCATGGTCTTGAGTTGTAAGTCAGCAGTTAGCTCTGTTTGTCTCAGTAAAACTTGTGGGGCCAGTATATAGTTTTAACTGTCACAGGTACATCTCTTGGCTCTTAGAATAATTAATACTTTAGAAGGAAGATGTCTTAAGGTTTAGCAAGATCAGAGTAAAACTCGAATTTACTCATCCTTGCAGAATAGCTTTCTGCTTGATCTGCTTGCCTGCTTGACAGCTGCCTATTTAGGGAAATAAAAATTTGTTTTTGAAAATGTGTCCTTTCTTGGCAATCATTAAAACCTCTGGGGATGAAAGAATATTCTTTTTTTATTCAAAGAATTTCTCTGAAGCAATCAACTTATATTCCTTGTCTTTTAATCATTATTTAAACAATGAATGGGCAAAATTCTCCATCGCCATTTACTTTAAAACATTGGTTGCACCTGGAAATCATGTTTCCCTTACTCTCTCCCTGTCTCTTCATTCAAAGCCTCAGTTATCAGATCATTTCACTTCCAAAGAGGCAACTCTCCATGCTTTCACCGTTCACTTGGTAGGTAACTCCTGAAACCCATCTTCATTGATGTGCTAATTAAGAAGTAGGATTGTATAGAAGAAAGTTGGTGTCTGCATAGATTATCTTGGGTGACTATCTCTAAGTGGCCATCTCACAGATATACGTATTCTTGGCCATCAAATTAATTATAAAATATCAGAGTTGGGAGGGGCCTGCCTGCAAGATCACGTGGTATTCCCACACCCCATTATGTTTCTTTATACTGCTGTCTTTAGAAAATCACACTTCATCATGAGTTGTTTAATGTCTGTCTTAGCCACAGCTCATAAGCACTAGAAGAGCTGCGTCAAGACCTGGTGCAGAGTCTGGCACGTGGTAGGCGTTCTGCCGATGTGTGAATGAGTGAACACTTTGCTGCTCTCTCCCTTTTCCTTTTTTATAAATACCATATAGAATTTGAAGAGCTCAAGTGATTGGTTTGAGGTTTTTATTTTTTGGTTGTCCATGGCCGTGTAACAAACTGCTCCAGAATTTAAGGCTCGAAGTAATCTTATTTGCTCGTGGTTTTGCAATGTGGGCAGAGTTCAGGGGGGAAGACTTGTGTCTGTGACTGGAGCAAGACGATCCACTTCCGAGATGGCTCAATCACGTGGCAGGCAAACTAGTGCTGCCTGAGAGCGGGGAGATCAGCTCAGTTCTCTTCCACGTGGGAATCCCTATGTAGCAGCTTGGGCGTGGCAGCTGGGTTCCAAGAAGGAGGTATGAGCTCTCTTAAAGTTCTCTTTTAAGTTCTCTTAAAATACAGGCCTGATACTGGCACTGGGGTCACTTCTATGTGTTCTGTTGGTCACAACAGCTGTATGCCCAGCCCAGATTCAAAGGGTTAAAGGAATAGATCCCACCTCTCCAAGAAGGGTGTGGCAAAGAATTTGCAACCATTTTCAATCCGCTGCAGAGGCCAAAAAATGACAGACCCTTGTCTTAAGCCCTGGTCTCTTAATTCCCAATGCCCGACAACAGTTTGTTTTGTTTTGTTTTGCTAGTTAGCTGTTCATTCAGTGGTTTGTAATAGTAACATTTTCTAAGCATTTGCCAGATATTGACAGGCTTGATTGTTAAAAACTCTGTGAGATACTTTATTATACCCACGTTACAGGTACAATAATTAAGGCATAAAGAGGTGAAAAAATTTCCCAAGACTACACAGACTGTGAAAGGTGGAGTCATGATTTGTGCCCAGGTAGTCTTTCTCCAGAGCTCCACTATTTGTGCACTATTGTCTTTCCTTAGCTTCTGTTACTGTGCTCAGCTTTTGATCACGTGTTCCTAGGAGGGAGTATTCTATTTAATAAGCCTGTTTAACTTGATTCGTATTGTAATCCCTATGCAATACCCAGATGAATGTTTTCGATACACATGAAATGGATATGATTACAGTAAAGGGATATAGTCACTGGCATGGCCTCCAAGTGGCTGAAGAATTCTAGGCATTGATTTTCCAGAGCCCTAAATGCAGATCTATCAAGATAAGGAATAGTGTGATCCTCATTCAGTGGGGCTGGGTGGGGGGTGACAAGGGGAATGGGATACCACAACCTCTGTCCCACTGCCAGTGCATTCAGAGGCATCTGAGGGATTGCTGTTACAACATTTAAGGTGCCAGAAAGAGAAGAATAAAGCTTCCTCTGTCAGAATAATTGGAGCTCTCCCACCTGCAGGCAGGGCTCTAGGTTCCTGCTACAGTTGGCTAAATCGCCATGGGGGCTGCAGATGCTGGGGCTGGGGAAGAAAGCCCAGGAACCCAGTGAAGTCAGGGCCATGGCTGTGTGGCAGGGCAGGCGCTGGCAGCCAGGTCCTCAAGAAGCATGTGCTGAACGTGGCATTGAGGTCAGGGGTCAAACCCAGTGGACAAAGTGACATAGATCAAGCCACAGAGATGATCCCTGTGGCTGCAACCAGGTGGAAGTCAAAGTAACAAGAGGAAATGTGACATCAGAGGTGAAGGTTAGTCAGAGATCAGGTAAATGATCAGGAACTGAGATGGCCACAGACCTGAAGGCAGAGAAAGAACATTCTGAAGAGTTGCTTTGTCCATTTGGGAAGCTTTTAGATCCCTAGACTTCTCATCTGAAGGAAGTGCCTTACGGGACTGTTGGTACCAGATTTGAGGTGCGGGAAGCTTGGGTGATTGGGCACACTTATCTAGAGTAAGAAAAGTCATGGTGATGCTCAGATCATAAAGTCGGGGGTGCTGTCCTAATAGCCACCTCAAGCCGATGTGCCAATGCAAGTCACAAGGAAGGCTTCCTCCCAGGTGGGATTGCAATTGGTAGATCAAACCTACATTTATAGCAAAATTAAGAAGCTGTCGATGAACAGAGATTTCAAATTTAGTTTTTGATCTAAGGAATTAAATTTCAGAAAACCAAGATTATATTTTAAGTAATACAAGATTCTGGGAGAGGGGTTAAGTTGGCAAGACTACAGAATTAGACAAGCCAGAAAAGACTGAAAATTGATAGCTATGAGTTAGGACATGGATTATTTACATCGGTGAGGGGGTGTCATAGCAGAGATAAATATATGTAATTCTTTTCTTGAACCCTCTGCTTCATACCTACCCAGATTCCTAGCAGGGGTATCTTTTCACTCTTGGAAAGAAAAAAACAAACAAGTAACCTGGATTACACAGATAAACAAAAGTTCAATTTATAGAGTAAATATTTACTGGCACCACAGAGCTATCCTGTCTTTTTAGCAAATGTCCTTTTTTTCTTGTTGAGTAAAAACAGCCTAAATCAGTACACAGAGGAAAGAGGATACCTTTTGGAAGGTTTGCATTACCACGGGAGTGACTGAGGTTGTAAAGCACTTTATATGTGTGAATCTTTCAAGATATTCCTGCAATTCAGCAAAGAAGTTAAACCTTGAGATAGTCTTTTAAGAAAAAAATCCAAAATTAGCAGCTCTTGATTCTACTTGCCATACAAAAAGCTGTAGGTTGAGTTTGTTAACTTTGTAAATAAGCAATAAAAGCTTGTTGGGCTGGGAAATTTGTAGGTGGAAGTTACTGCATGCTTTGGTTAGTGGAATATTTTGAGGCAGATCCCTTGTCATGAGATTTGATCAGTTCTTGGAACGCATGATGGGACATAGGAGGCCAGAGATGGGAATGCATCTTAAACCAAAAGCTTAGTGTTTGATTACTTGAGAACAGAAAGTTTCACAAAACATCAATGTGTGCGCGCGTGTCAGTTAACTCCAGCTGGGGTTGCGAGAAATACTGAAGCAGTTGTCAAGGGAAGAATGCCAGCACGGGAAAAGATTGCCTTGCAATTAGAAAAGCAGTGGAGTTCTCTGGTTGGTTACATGGTGAGAGTGGGAGTAATTGCGTGTCCTTGTTTTCCTATGGGTTGTGTGAACTTGTCCGTAGACTGCACGGCACACTTGGACTCCTCCTCGTTCTGTCCCAGGGCCTCCCAGCTTCTCCAGGTTAATTGTTCCTTCCCTCACCTGTGTTGAGAACACTTACTGTGGTTACCCATGTATAAGTCTGCCTCCCTGGGGGAGACCATGAGATCTTTGAAGGCAGGAGCAAAGTAAAACCGATCACCGTATTACCAGTGCCACGTCAATATGTGACAGAGTAGGGCATCAACAGACTTCAAAGTTGCTTGTTCGGACCAAATCCCAGTTGCCATTTCACTGTGACAGATGTGTTGGATTGACTACTTTTCCATTTTGGTTAAAGTACACATTTGATGGAATTTAGTTCATTATGGCTGTGATTTATTATCTCTTCCCTGTTCGTTTTATTCATTCAACGAATACCGTGTGCCCTCTACCTGCCAGATGCTGTGTTAGGTCTGGTGATACAGCAACAAACAAACTGATGTAGCCCCTTTTCTAATGGACCCAGCGTTCTGGTGGGAGACAGACAATGAATGCACATAGGCAGACGTGTGTCTGATGGTGATGATATGTGCTGTAAAGAAAATAATACCAGGGAATCAAGGAGGGAGGGATGCTGTTTTAGTGATCAGGGAAGACCTCTGTGTGGAGTCTATGAACTGAGACCTGAAAGCAACGAGGGATACAGCCATGTGAAGATGAGGGACGATCATTCCAGGCAGAGGGAAGAGCAAGGGCCAACGTGCAGAGGCCAGAGCACTCTTGGAGTGTTTTAAGGAGTAGCAAAGAGATCGTGTGGCTGGGAGTGGCAGAAGAAGATAAGGTCTGAGAAAATAGGTCTGGCCAGACCACCTGGGGCTTCATAAGCCATGGAAAAGAATCTGGATTTCTCTGGAAAGTGTTGAACACAGGCCTGAATTTATGTTTTATTTTCTTACTCTTTTTTGTTTTTCCAGACAGGGTCTTGCTCTGTTGCCCGGGCCTAGAGTGCAGTGGCGTCATCATACCTCACTGCACCCTCAAACTCTGGGGGTCGAGTGATCCTCCTGTCTCAGCCTCCTGAGTAGATGGGACTACAGGCGCATGCCACAACGCCCAGCTAATATTTTCTATTTTTTGTAGAGACGGGTTCTGACTCTTGCTCAGGCTGATCTTGAACTCCTGGCCTCAAGCAATCCTCCTGCCTTGGCCTCCCAAAGTGCTGGGATTACAGTCATGAGCCACCTCTCCCAGCATCTTTTTATATATGTATTTCTTATTGTTGGGTAGAATCGGGGAGAGGTGGGGGGGAGGAAGAATTAGCAAAGAAAAGGCTAAGAAGGTTGTGTTCCAAAAGCCAATTAAAGAAAGTGTTCTCAGAAGAGGGTAGAGTGATCCATCCTCAAATACTTCCCCTTTTGCTTCACTCCTTTGAAGCCTGTGTATATTCCCGAACTTTCAAATTGTGTCATTTTCTGTAATCAGAAATAATTGTTACATGCCATAAAAATAAACTGTAATTATTTTTTGATGTCTTCAAAGTATTTGAATTTGTTTTTCCCTTAAAAGGAATAGTTTAGAGAACTGAGTGGCATGGACTCTGGCCAAGAATGATTTGAAAATTGCCTTCCCTTGACTGGTGATCCAGTATGGACAGATACTGATAAAGAATATAGGTGGGCTCTGAATTAGGAAAACTGAGCTCTACTTTCCACTGTCACTTAGACCAATTTCCTTCAACTATTTAGAAATCACTGACTTTATTTTTATGAACCTTAATATCAGTTTATTGATTTATAACAAATATAACTCCAAGGAGACCAGAATGCTGACATTTGCTATTGAAAAGCCACTTGGCAGTCAGATTATGACCAGAAATTTGCCTGGTAAGCACGGAAAAGACAAAGGAGATGCTTCTGTGGATGGTGCTATTAAGCTTATCTTTAACTTGAGTTTTTTCTTGTCCTAACCTTTTGCCTGACTAATGAGGGAAGTGAGGCCTGAAGAAGGCTAGATAGTGACAGAGGGGGGAATGTAGAACCCCAATTTTTAAAAAGTTCCTTGGGGTGTTTTTTTTCCCTCTTCTGCCTCAACTTCCTCTGTTTCTACATCACAGGATATTTGCATTAACATGTGTTTTATAATATTCTGTGTTTGTTTAATAGGAGAAAGTCTAATTCTTCATTAATTCTTCTACATATGACATTATTGCAGATAATACTGTTAAAATACATTTGAGATGGGCTGTACTTTGGGAGGCCGAGATGGGAGGATCGCTTGAGGCCAGGAGTTTGAGATCAGCCTCAGCAATATGGTGAGACCCTGCCACTATTAAAAATAGAAAAATTAGTTGGGCATGGTGGCACACACCTGAAGTCCCAGCTACCCGGGAGGCTGGGGCAGGAGATCGCTTGAGCCCAGGAGTCTGAGGTCTCAGTGAGCTGTGATGACGCCACTGCGCTTAGCCTGGGCAACAGAGCAAGACCTCGTATCGAAAAAAATTTTTTTAATTAAAAAATTAAAAATACAGTTGACCCTTGAACAAGGAGGGGTTAGCAACACTACACCTGTGAGTCGAAAATCCACGTATAAATTTTGACTCCTCAAAAACTTAACTACTAATAACCTACTGTTGACTGGAATCCTTCCTGATAACATAGACAGTCAACACATATTTTGTGTGATATATTTTATATACTGTAGTCTTGCAATAAGCTAGACAAAATAAAATGTTATTAATAAAATCATAAGGAAGAGAAAATATATTCACTACTCATTAAGTGGAAGTGGACGATTGTAAAGGTCTTCACCCTTGTCTTCACATTGAGTAGGCTGAGGAGGAAAAGGAGGGTGGGTTGGTCGCATTGTCTCGGGGGCGGCAGAGATGGAATAAAATTCATGTATAAGAGGACCTTCACATTTGACTCGTGTTGTTCAAGGGTCAGTGGTAATTGGAAGAACTTATTTTTAGCTCTAACTATGGTTTTTGGGTGTGTTACAGTTGTTTGCTCTCAATGGATGTTTACTGGCAAGATCGTTGGGGCCTAGCAAGTATAAAAATCCATTCTATTTGGGGGAATAATGACATGGGCTTACTGTTTGGTTTGCCAGCTGCTGTGTGTTGATAGTGTGTGACTTGGTCAGGCCTCTGATCGTTTTTGTTTTTCTTTTAATTTCTCTACATTTTTGCCAATACTTTTTCTTTTCTGAGTTGTTTTTTGTTTTTAATTTTTGTATTTTTGATAGTAACCGTTCTAAGGGGTGTGAAGTGGTATCTCATTGTGGTTTTGATTTGCATTTCCCTAATGATGAATCATGTGCTTATTGGCCATTTGTACATCTTCTTTGGAGAAACGTCTATTAAGTCCTTTGCCCAATTTTTAATCTGGTTGTTTTTGTTGAGTTACAGTTATTTCTTTGCATATTCTGGATATCAACCCCTTACCCCTTTTCTTTGTCTGTGTCTGGTTTTCTCCATGTTGGGGTTTTGCACAGCACTCCTCGGTGTTTCCAGATGGAGTGTCAAGTGAGGCCTGAGAGCAGTTTCTCCACGGAAAATAAGCAGGCTCTGCACAAGCCCAGGAGGCTCCTCCAGGGTGCCCAAGACAGAGTAACTTTCTGAGGCATCGTGCAGCCGTGGTACTTTCCACGGGCTGACACTCAGCAACTCTACTTGTGGGAAGACTAGATTGTCACCACCAATGCTAGGCAGGCACAGGGTTAAGAATTACGTTCATGACATTTGGACAGTTACATTTTTCTACCAACATGTTGTGATTTCACAGTCTTTAAAGAGGAGTTTTAGGAGAGGGCTTTAGCAAGAGGGGCTGTGGAAAGTAGCCAGGAAGTCTGAGCCTGGCCTGTTAGATTAGATAACTGTTACTTTATTTCTTGGTGCTGT